>CM037792.1:47886982-47936982 GCA_021229015.1 Solen grandis | reverse complement strand
CGTGTATTCACGGAGAGCGCCGAGCCATCCGAACAACGTAATGGCGACGGTCAGGGAGCCAGCTGTACACAGCAGTGTGGAGGGGTCGAAGAAAAAGTCCACTGGGTCTGACACCGTCTTTTGTTTCTTGTACAAAATGTATGCAGACAGGGCAGTCACAGCGAGCCCAACGATCTAGATAATACAATATAACCTCATATAAAGACCACCTTGGTTCTAAGACTCGCTCACTTCTCTCTCACTATAACGGTAAAGTTCCTTGTAATGGTTCCGCTACATATCGGACTTCATTGCATTTCACGGAGAGAACCAAGGTTTCCTAATGTTTCATTAGGGTACATTGGTTATCTTGGTATAGGTTAAGTGGTCCAAGACATAGTGGAACCATTACAGGGACTTTACCCTAAGACAGTAACACAATATAACTGATACAATAATGAATATTTTGCCACTACCCTATATTACCTATTATCATAATGTAAGTTTGTATGTTTGCATTGTGTACTGATGTACCTTGAACCTGGTGTGAGTTAATAAAAGATATGTTTGTTCTGTTAAGACCAGCCGGTTTCGTTGGTCAAGTGCTTAAAGCGTCCGTCCCGGAATCGGGAGGTCGTTGGTTCGATCCCTTCTGCTACTGACAAAAGACATTTAAATGGCAATAGTAGTGTGTCATTGCTTTACGCTCGTTCCAGGACTGAGTGGCACGTTGTCAGGATAATATAGGAAATAGGAATTTCAAAACTGGCTTGTCCAGTGTCATGATAACGGCTGCGATATATGCCACATGTCATCGGCTTGATACTGCAGTGTGGTAGCACTATATAGGTATCGAGTAGATATACATAGTTTCTAAACGACTGAAATACTGTCGGTAGGACATTCAACCAAAACATCCACCGAGATTATTGGTTCTTGGATTTATCGATGTTCATTCAATCGGATAACGAAGCAAATACTCCTAGTTTATCTTTGTATTCTTTCGATCACTTCTTATCTTGTTAAAATTAAGCGTCAATAAACTTATATAAGTGCATCTTAATGTCTAAAGCCTCGTAGATCATATATTAAGTTTAATTTCAAGCCCCAGCCTGCATCAGAGAACTTGAATACACTATATCATGTTAAAGCCGATGTGATACGCTCATCACATCTTGAATTAAATAAATAGCTATTTTTCACCGTAATTAATCTTCTTCTTCTTCTCCTTCTTCTTCTTCTTAGAGAGAGAGAGAGAGCAAACATGTCAATATGATTCCTTATCAGTCGGTTTTTTATTGAATTCGTTTTGGGATCAGCCATCTTTATAGAGATATGGGAATAGAAAATATGGGGCGGGTTGGGGGAGGGGGTATTATGATGATGATGGTAATATTAATGATTATCCTAATGATGAACATGCTGTTGTTGATGATGATGATGGTGATGATGATTATGATACTTATATTAATGATTATCCTAATGAGGAGGAGGAAGAGGAAGGACGGAAAATATTTTACAAATGATATTAGAATATCAAGCCATGCTATCGACACACTTAAATAACAATACAAGTCATGTAGATAAAGTGACTCACCCATATTATGAAGTTCTCAAAAAAGAGCATATATTTAACCCACAGGCTTACAGCAGATCGCTCCCTCGCCATTCCTGAATTCGAATCTCCGAATATCTAAAGTTTTTAATCCATATATTGATATTCTCCAAAAAAATTAGCATCTAATGCAATTACGTTTAAGACTTAAATGTAAACAATTGTGTCACATGTACAATTGTACATATATGTGATTTATGACGTTCGCATGCTGATAAGATATCAATAAGGCCTATCACCCCAGTGTCCCCGCCGTTTTATTTGATCAGTATTATATTTAAATATTGCCTAACATTTATCAGTCGATAGGGACAAGCGCACCTAGCCTGTTTTTGCAGTCGGTGTCAGTTGATAAGAAATCTGCTTGTATCTTAACTTCCGTGTGTATTCAGTTTTTTGCTTTTAAGAATTGTGAAACTGAAATTAGGACAGGAGGTCATGAGTTTGGTCCCCTGCTGCGATGTATCACTCGACAAAGGTTTTTCATAACTTATTTTTATATTCTTCGTGTTTTAAGAGATCCATGATGCAGTTTAGGGTTGTCATAACTGCGGAACTTGAGGCTGTGAATTCAAAACGTTACGGGTATTGCTTTCCAAGGCCTGATTGTTGTTGTTGTTGTTGTATTGGGGTTTACCGTCGCTGCGATAGCATTCAATCATATAGCGACGTCCAGCTAATTACAGGTGGAGGAAGACCCCGAGTACACAGAGGTACCCGGGTAGAACCACCGACCTACCGCAAGCCAGCTGGAAGGCTTCCTCACACGAAAAATCCGAAGTCCCTATCAGGATTCGAACCCACAGTGGTGAGGGGCTGAGAGATTTGTAGTCCACGACTTCCAAGGCCTGAACGATGGAAGCAATTATTATCCACTCTAATAGAAATTGTGCAATATATACACTGAAAAAATAATATCACATAATATATTTCAATTTCAATCAATTAACTCATTTATTTTTCGTCCATTGTGAAATAAGTTATTACAGTCTGTACTAAACCCTCTTGACGGTTCCTGTGTTGGACCAGTACTTTGCACCTGGGAAGGTCATGAAAAAGTCTTAGCCCCTGTGTTCGAATCCACAACCTTCGGATCCGCTGTCTTGTAAGATATACTGCATTTATTTTGACCATATTACTACAAGTGTGAGATGTAAATAACAGAAGTAATTATAGAAAACTGGTTGATTAGAGCGACCAGCTTGGGAACGAACGCTTGAATGGTTCGACCACGATCACAACAAAAGAATGCCCTTAAAATGGGACCGTTATTTCCTTGCTTGCTTGACTGACTCGTTGTTAAAATGATGTACGTGCATGTGTTGTCAACATGTGATTTTATGTCACTTGTTTGTGGCGTGATATCATCAAACAATTCTATATCCATGGGTTTCTCATATAGTCGTGGCCATTATATGTCCAAGTACGGGTTGTTATGCATTAAAGCAAGCTAACAAACAAACACAAGCTCACAAACAAGGGAAAAACAAACATCAACACGATCAGAGTTCTCGTATTACTTAAAAGTATTTTATTTCCCCTTTATTTTAATAACAAAAGAAGAACGCACATACTGTTTACATATCCGGTGCAAGCCACTCTAGCATACCTTTTGTCCAGTTTGCTTTTATCTTGTCACACTTGACGAGCGACACCCGGAAATGCACTGCACATTTGATTGATACGTATACATTAAAAATACATGTAAAACCATCTGCTTGTCCTGAAATGACAGACGTTCAAATAATTTTAAGTGCACTACAAAATAAATTGATTTATTTCAATAACAACACGGCTCTTCACTGTTGTAGAATTTACTGTGAAATCATTAATTTTCGTTTGACACTATTTTTGTTGATATCGTGGAGATTTTTATCCACGAATAGTAATCCCCACGAAAACTTGTCTCTTGTATACACCTCACGTTTCTTGAACATATATCAAATAATAAATGGACTCATGAAATTCCCTTAGGTACATAATCAACGAAATTTAATGTCATCGAAAATGAATGATTTCAGAGTATCAGATTGTATCATTTAGAACAAAGGTCTACACATGAATACTTCTTTGATCTATGAGACGATATTTAAACTTTGATTAAATACAAATGTAATTATGATGTATACAGCTTATTTCTGAGCCTAGGGGCAATTCCAGGTCACCAGAGCACGTAAATGTAGTCACTGTCGTCAAAACAAGAAACCAAACAGTGAATAAAAAATTCAATTTGCAACAAACACAGAACAGAACACACAGCTTATTTAGGATAGCGCATACAACTTATACACCATTTCACTCCGAAACGAGACGTAAACCTACGTAAATCAACGAGCATTTCCCGAACACCTTATCTACATGCTGTCCTACATTGTTCAATGAGAAATAAAATACATTTGAGATTTTCCCCAATCACTGATTTGTCAGTTAAAATCAGCAAATTATACCGAGTATTGCCGATCCCCTGGTGAAATGGTCTATTGTAAATACACACTCACACAATCTCATATAGTTCATTCTATAGCAATTCTTCACTTTAAAATAAAAAAGCAAGCTTACTAATATTTTGAATTATCGAAAACAGTGTCAGTTTAATGCACGCACAGATAGTGTTGGTAATCAGTCCGAAAAATATTGTTGATTAATCAGCCCGTCTCTCTGATTGATGAATGATTCATCAGTCACTTATCCTGCTATACTTGAAAACTGTTATTTCATATACCAACTGTTTTATTAACTTAATGCTTGTTTAATTTATTGTAACTTGAAATTCAATCACAGTAATAACATTTGAATGCCTTTCTTATTGTTTGTACTGTCTGATCATTTTATCAGCCAACCAGTCAAAACAATATTGTAGCAATATAGACCAAAAATCAGACGGCGTTGAACTGTCAAATCAGAAATAACCTTATAGCTACCGCTTGAAGACCGCTACTCTGTCTAAAATCATAAAATGCCTAATTTGTTGACTATTAAGAAATCATCACTGACGATTAATCGGAGCGGTCTTCCTCAACGATTCGTCAACAAACTGATAAATCAGTCCATCTAGGATCTACATGAGCCGCCCACCAAGCGCGCTAAATACAAGGTCAACATAAAGTGTTGGGCCTCGCGAGAACATAAAATATTGTAATGTGACATTTTTTGGCCTTATGTTGACCAAAGGATAGGCGAGATTAGCAAATACTTTGCGATTGTTCACGACTCTTTCGTTTTCCTTACTCTGTACCAAATCATATGGCGGACGTTACTTCGTTCAATTGGATTGAGGATTGTGATAATTGAAATCAAAGGATTGAAAGTCCTAATGCTGCGTAAAGTATTAAGAGAAAGTCAAGTAGCTTGTAATTTGGAACTGTTGACTTTCCACATCAAATGAATCTGGTGGGTAATAAGTCATTTTATTGTGAGGGAACAACATATTTCAATGAACGACATAATTCTCCTTTGCCATATACCTATTAGATAAACATAACAGAGTTGTGTGAAATGAACTTCATGTATCCACTAGCTTACCTCACATAATTTTCATTCGAAAAATTTTCCCGCTTACGTATCGTTGCAGAGTTATCATTCGTTGTGTGCCGTGTTAATTTCTATAAAAAATGCCTATAAAGAAGATTTTTGTGCAATTTATTCATGTCATACATGTAAAATATCGCCACAGTCTGAACAGGATCTCGTCATGCATATATGATGTATAGTGATGGTATGAGAAAACAGGTGCACGCATAGCTTGCCCGCTAGGGGGCATTGAACATGGATAAATTTTGCGATCAGTTATAATATGTGGCGTTGTAAACAACGCAATATGAAATAATAAAAACACGTAAAGCGGAGAGGTTATTGATGCTCGTTGTTTTTTGTTTCGTTATTCTATTCCTAGGCAGGCATCAGAATCAAATTATGAATTCTGACACTGAATTCATTTTATTGACTAAATTACACCAGAAAGGTTTTGAATCCTTGGAAAATTCCGAGTTATTAATATTTCAACATCTACATTATTTCTTTAACCTGTTGATGATCATTTGATTCTATCTAGTAAGCACTTTGCTTCCCCTGTTTGTTATTTTATTTGCATTAATCATCTTGTCTGTTATGCTGATCTTAACCATAAAATGATTTTGTATTACACGCGCGCACACTAACGCACGCACGCACACACGTGTACGGAAATAAATCAATGCTGTCGCCTGTCTTAAGCAGCCCGTAAAGAAACCAAAAAACATGGTCGCTTTGAACAGGTGGCTGTTGAATAGAGGTTTGAGAGGAACATATGTTTTAACCAGGTTTGTGCAGGTGGTCGTTATCGAAGAAATTTCTTGTATGATATGATTCCAAACATCACACACGCGTGAACATCTTTGAATTCGATTTGTGGACCGTAATGTTTGGTTTCTTGCCAATCTTGCACGTTGTAAGATCCGGACGGAGGTCATCCGATTGGACGGCAAAGGTGAAACAGCTGTTGGTCAAACTACATTTTAACGAGCACCGGCGAAGATCTGATCCGACGGTTTCACCAATGATGTCTTTATCGTCGGCAAAAGTAGCATTTGGAGAAATTAATGAGTAACGGGCGCATCCTGTGGACATCATGTGGTGTGATTTTTCTGGAAAAATAAAACAACGACAAAATATATTCAATAATGGAAAAATCTTTATTTTTTTTCTTTATTTTTGTCCCATATTTTGTGAATCATTTTGCTAGTAGTAAATTATTTATGTTCTTATGTAAAAATGTGCAATTCTGTCAATATAACTGAGGTATTAGGCAAAGACTGAATTGCATGTCGACATTGTACATGTGAACAATATTCAATTTGGTAAACGTGACACTAGAAAACGTGCCATACAATTAAAATACAGTTGAACCTGTATTAGCGGCCACCTGTATAAAGCGACCAATTAACTCTAATACCACCAAATTATAGAATTTTGTCATAAATTTAACCTTCATTTAGTGACCACCTATATTAAGCGGTCACTTTCTCTTGTTCCCTTGACTGACCGCATAAGACTGGGTTGGCTGTATTCAGGACAATGCATCTGATCTCAAAACCATGCTTTTAAGTGAAAGAGAAGATTAAACATGCCGATATATTTCTAAATTAATATGGAAACCAGAAAAAAAATGCAGTTAATGGCGACCCTTGCTCCTGTTCTATCACGTCTTCAGTGTTAACAATGGTCAAGAGTATAGTCAACCCTGTCTTAGGCGGTCATTCAAGGGAAAAAGCGAAATTGACCGCTTAAAAGAGGTGGTCTCTAAAGAAAGGTTAAATGTGACAGAGCGTTTTTGTTTGGTAATAATAAATTTGACCATTAAATGTAGATTGACCGTTTCATACATGTGGCCGCTAATACAGGTTAATCTATTTACATGTACTTTAATCCAATCGGTGTTGGTAAAAGACTTGCAAAGCATCTCACCTAGTCTAGGCACTACTTACAAGTTAAGAAGTTTTATTTATTTATCTATTTATTTATTAGAAAGAGAATTGAGTCGCGTTTCTCTGGCCAGTATACATTTTATTTGCACCATTCAGTGACAGAGTACTTTAATTAACTGCAGTGAAATCAAATTAAAATGTTTTAGTGGCAGTCTAGAGGCTAAGATAATTATCACGAACTAAAATAGAATATAAGTGCATACAAGATATATTCAATTATGTTAACAATTTAGTTCATATCTCTTACCCTCGTCAGTGTATTGCCGTGCCAGGGAGAGATTCGAATTTGACGGTGTTGATGTTGATTGCAGTTGATCTAGGCAAGAACTGGCAGTTTGTATGTTTACTGTTTTACAAGTAAAGAATTTGACGCATGCTACTCGACCGTCAAACCTACTCGATTCATTTTGTGTCTGGCCAAATCGAAAAGCGCCTGGAAACTTTGTTTTGAAACCCGCTTCCGATTCCTTCAGATTTTTTTCGTATTTGACAGAGTCGACATAAACCGCTAGATTATCATGGATCTCGTCTCTTTCGAAACCTAACTGGTACCATACGTTACTCTTCAGGTTGGTATCCATGACAACTGGAAAATCTGAAGAAAGCGTAATAGAAACGTCGCCATCCACCAAACCTACTTTCACACTTGATTCCAAAGACCCACTGCCAGTGGAACTCGTATATTGGAATATAAGGCCGTCAAAAGTCTTGAAATAAATATACAATTGGATTGTATAAAAATGAATCGTATATGAAGGTTTGTTAACTTGAAGATCTAAATAACTGAAGCCGTTGAAATCCAAAGCGTCGTAGGCTAGACTGCTTGGTCCTGGGAGGTATGATAAGTTACCCCTGGCTTCAGCGGCTTCTTTTCCAGTGACCTGGTCCCGGGTACCAGTTATAGGCCCTAATGGCCAAACATGTAATGGGTCTGTACATCTTGCATTGGCGCTGGTTCCTAAATAAAGAACGAGATTCCTAAATATAGAACGAGAGTATGAATGAATTATACTGTTTTTGTATGGTAGTAAGTAGGATGACTCTCCGGCTTACAGCTATCGAATGACGGGGAACATGAAATGCCACAAAGGTAGCATTTGTTGACTTAAAGGGGGTGCCAAAATGCATCATTTCGGAAAGGCCGAACTTCGGACATAGCGATGTATTATTTTTGGAGATAACGAATGTGTAATATCAAAATGCATAGTAAGATACGAATGTGAGCTTGGTATTTTTTACCGTGTAAATTTGTTATCTGTAGACCAGTGATTATCAAATTTTCAGAAAAAAAAGTATATTACTACCAATGCTCATTTACACATAAAACAACCTTTTATTTGATACAAAGTAAGTGTATGTAAAAGTTATGGAGTTTCATACATGTTTATCTGATGAACCATTTCACTCCGGAAACTTGAACCCACGTAAATCAACGAGCAATTCCCGAACACCAAATTTACAATCGGAACTTCTCGGGTAAATCCGTCATTCTTCATCAGTGTATCACCTAGGCATTCCGATTGCAAATTTACATGATGATGAATAATTCCACACAATGTTCGATGGGAAATAAACATACATTTGAAATTTTCCCTATATATTTGTAAATTTAAATCAGCGAATAATACCGAGGATTGCCGATTCTCTGGTGAAATGGTCTATACCAAACTCCGCCGCATTAGTTACCTCCCCTTACAGTTGTCGATAACCACTGTCACCACAAGTAGATTTCGGCTGATATAGGATGGATTTACTTTTATCACTTTTGGCTTTAGTTTTGAATATATTATATCAGTTCCGTTATATTTCACGAAAATGATATTCATGATTATGAGAAAAGAAAAAAAATAAGATAAAATAACATTAATTTATACAATTATGTGTGTTGGTCACATGGGTACAACTATCATCACGTGACTTGTGTGGTGGCAGTGGTTAAGTAGCGTAGCGTGACGTAACCGGTGCTCGGAGTTTGGGTCTATACAAGTTACTGTATGGTCAGTTTAAATCAGCGAATTATACCGGAAATTGACGATCCTCTGGTGAAATGGCCTGTACCTATATGCACACTTATCTAATCATGTTTACAAAGAACTGAACAATAGATGCCAAACAGATAACCTTTAAATACAGATATAATTTATTATTCTTTTAAATGAAGCTTGTATTTCAAACATGGTCTAAACTTTACTTTTCCGTTTTTGATCATTATAATATATATATATAGTTCTACTAAGTTCCCAGATAGCAAGGGTATATGGGACCCATATGGGCTGTATCTGGGTATGCCTATATGGGCTAAACTATGTGGGACCCATGTGGGTCCCATATGTAGAGTTTTTTACCCATATGGGACCCATATGGGCTGTATCTGGGTATGCCTATATGGGCTAAACTATGTGGGACCCATGTGGGTCCCACATATAGAGTTTTTCACCCATAAAGGACCCATATGGGCTGTATCTGGGTATGCCTATATGGGCTAAACTATGTGGGACCCATGTGGGTCCCATATATAGAGTTTTTTTTATCCCATACTGGACCCATATGGGCTGTATCTGGGTATGCCTATATGGGTTTGCCTATGTGGGACCCATGTGGGTCCCATATATAGAGCTTTCTTTCCCATTCTGGACCCATATGGGCTGTATCTGGGTATGCCTATATGGGTTCGACTATGTGGGACCCATGTGGGTCCCATATATAGGTTTTTCCCATACACTGGACCCACATGGGCTGTATCTGGGTATGCCTATATGGGTTCGACTATGTGGGACCCATATGGGTCCCATATATATATAGTTTTTCCCCATAAGGGATATATATGGGCTGTATCTGGGTATGCCTATATGGGTTCGACAGTGTGGGAGGGCCCAGAGATTTCTGGACCCAATGGGTGTATCTGGATTCCTATATGGGTTCGACTATGTGGGACCCATATGGGCCCTTTCCGGTTAACCGCAATATTCAAACCAACGGTCAACAACACAACGCGATGTTAACCTACTTAGCTTTTCTTCAGAGTGACGGCCAGACGAACATTATTAGCCTATTCAAAACGTGAAATACGTATGTATAACATTGATTAAGATGCCTTTCTAATAATTAAGTCTGTTTTTTTTTTAAAAATAATTCTGATTATGAATCAGGAAGTGGTTTGTAACGTATTTTCGCGAGTTGAGTTCGACTTGTTTATCGTATATTGTATGTACCGGTAGTTCAAATTCAAGGTGTCTAAGTCTAGAATTTACTTTTATCGGCTATAAATTTTAGTTTGAGGACCAAAGGATCAATAATTTCGATCAAAAGTTAGATAAATTTTATTGTTACTTTTTGCATTATTTACTGTATTGTTGAATAATAATGATAACGTTACGTAATGCCATTGGCAATTTTCTGGTATACATTCCATATGGTATTCCTACAAGATAACAAATCCTGCAACAAATCTGTGTTTACTATTATCATGTATTTATTTATTTCTGTATCATATAGAACTAGATAATTCATAATGTATACGCTTTGTGTAATTGTAGATAGAATACCAGAATACCTGTCAACCTGTTTAATTCAAATCTCTGGGACGTTGTGAGGAGTTTTCTGAATGGAAATGAGCTGGATGTAAACTACAACTTCCATGGACTGAAGGGGATGCTGCCATTTACCAAACTGCATATCATGGATGAATTTTACAGTAAGATTTGCTGCAATAAACTCTAGCCAAGTCTTAAATGTAATGAAGTCATATCCAATGCCTTGGAATTATTCAATTTTTATATCATTTACAAGAAAGCTATGTTAAGACTAAATAGAACCCAGAGGCTTGAGCTGATAACACACATCACCTACATTATGATATATTTATAAAATGCATTATTCAGTGGAACACATATGAAAATAATGATACTTTATTCTCATCAGTTATATTTTTTAGTTTCAATGCCAAGTTTAACAGTCCCAACATTGTTTGGTTTGCTTCCTTAAGATATATTTTATACCTTTTGAACTTTCAGAACCACACCACTGAGGACGCTGAGTAAGAGGTCTATAAATGACTGGCAGGTGGTACTGAACAGGGAAGGGGGAAGAAAACAGTGCAACAAAAGTCAGACAAGTCTTCAATGTAGGAATTCCAACAGGAGACACTCTCAATAAGTGGAGGGACAGATTCATAGTGAATAGTTTAGAATATAGTTTTGAATAGTTGAATATCAGTCCATTATTTTTCAGACACGCCAAACTTTGAATTAAGTATACTATACTATTTTTTTCTTTTTTTAAGCTTTAAAAGAATCTGTTCTGTAACTAACAGTTTTGTGGAGATTGGACTACTAGTATGTGCATGAGAATTGAGGATAAGATTAATTCAGATTATTTTTTCACATTGTTAAACATGCTATGCCAACAATCTATATGTTTTATATAAATTATATTTTCACATATCCATGTATCACTTGGCTGAACAAGATAGTCTGCTTAGTCTGTATACTTATATTTTCACCATCCAGTTTGATATGGTTGATTTAAGAATTTAATAGTACTGCTGAAGTAATCCATCATTACAGTAGCCTTTTTATTTTGAATTTTACTGTCATTTCATATTTCAAGTACTTTAAGGATAAGAACTTAAGACGAAATAATAGTTGTTATGTATGTGATTGTGATGCATTTATTAGTCTAGTCTTGTTATGCTAGTTATTTTCTTTATACAATAGTATGCATTTTTGTACAATAAGTTGTTGATTTTAGGTGAAGTGTTAAAGATATGCAATCTTTAAGTGTTTGTTTTTGTTGCATAAGAAATTGTCTTACGGCTAGGAAATAAATTTTAAACTTTAAATAGCACATTGAAAATGAAAAATATCCATTTGTATTCAAATTGTATTTGAATGAATTATGACTTTTCGAATTGTATTTTCTCAGCATGTGATTAAATTGAAGTTTTAATTAAATTAAGAAGAAAAATAAAACTGTATGTTGTATTTGAGGGACCAATTTTCTGATTTTCAGTAATATTTTTTTGGAGCGACAGATTTTCAGAGGCTGTTGGTACCAGTTTTCCACATTTGACTGCACATTCAGACAGTGCAGTGGTATGGAGCCATATTACATGCAAATGGGGTGCAAGTATGGGACCTTTAAGGGGCCCATATTGGATCTTGGTGGACTGCCCATATGGGACCCAGGCTAAAACAGGTTGCACTTTCGACATGGGTCCCATGTGGCTGCCCATATGGGACCCAGGCCAAAACAGGTTGCACTTTCGACATGGGTCCCATGTGGGTAGCCCATATGGGGCCTATGTAGAATCTAGGTGGGCTGCCCATATGGGACCCTTGAGGGGCCCATATTGGATCTTGGTGGGCTGCCCATATGGGACCCAGGCCAATACAGGTTGCACTTTCGACATGGGTCCCATGTGGGTAGCCCATATGGGGCCCATGTGGGAAACCATATGGGACCCATATGGGTCCCTTATATATTGCTATCTGGGTTTTTATAATTATTTCAATTTAAAAGTTTAATTCAACAAAATTTGATTCAACATCGGATAACATTTAGCATATAGTGTACATATTTCCAGCACTTGGCCCCGATTCACCAATTTCCTTAGTCTATATTTTAGACTGAGATTTCTAAAATTTGAAAAGGTCAATTTCTTTTAAGACGAAAACCCATTAATATTTGCCATATCCTTGAAATGATTTCCTGTACCTTTTTAAATCTATTATAAGAAAAACTGAAATATTTACAAAATCAGTTTTACACCACATTGAAAAATATGCCCTTCCGGTATGCGAGTCTAAAATACAGACATGCTATATTGATGATATTGAGTAATGGTTGGCCCTGTTCCAGGGTAATATGACTGAGTGGTGTATCAGGCCACTTAACTACGGCGGGAAATCGCAGTGGGGCAGCACAGTATCTGTTTTATGTGGATAAAGTCCACGATCGTCTGAAATGCTGTTGGTGGGATGTTATATCCAAGCAAGCATGATATCGAATAACGCACACACACGAGCACGCACTCACATATACACTAAATAAACTCTAAAAAAGTTTATACTTACCAAAGATGTTACATAAAACTATAATTATTGTTGATACAATCTCCATTGTGTTACTGTTACGACCAGACCTATCAGTTTTGCGACCAAACACTGATTAATAACTATTAAAATTAATCATCTTAAGAAAGAACAATCGGATTTATCAAGATAAATTCTGTAATAAATTGTGTTGACTGTTACCCATAAACTACGCTTAAATGTAATATGTATGTAAAATAACAATCCGACATCTCCACAGGCAAACAACGGCAGTTTCACAATGGAATATCATGGTATGATAAGATTAGGGAGATCTGAAGACATCTTATATATCTAAGGGACACTAATTAACTTGGATCACCGCTGAGCTGTCAAGCAGAGATGTAAAATCGAATATTCAATTGATATTCGATCTTGTATTAATTGGCTCTGGATGACTGAATTCTGTCTTGTTATTGTTATTGAAGATTTAAATCAGATATAGTTTTTTTTGTTTTTTTTTGTTTTTGTTTTTTTTAATAAAGGGCAGAATAAAATACCAGTAGTTCCATATTAAGTAAAGGTTAGTTGTGAGCATGCAAACATGTAGCTTGAAGCATATGTTGTTGTTTTCGTACACATGTTTCGATTTGCATATTTGAGAATATATTTGCATATCTGCAAGTTTGCTTCCGTATGCAAATTGTATCACATGAACTTGCAAAAGTTAAATGTACTCCAATTGCATTTTTAGCTATGTAAGTGTGCACCCTACGCCTTTTGAACCATCTTTACTGAAAGTCTGGTTTGATGAAACACACACGCGCGCGTGCAGATTTCATGCAACTTCCTACTCATTGCAATTATAAGTTAATTTGTATATAAGCAATTCAGTCCTGACGCGAGACAGATAAGTAATGCTTAAACTCATAAAATAATTAAAAGACCTTTACATATCCAGAAAATAAAATCAAAGATATTCAAATATTGTAGAAAGTTGTATAAAATTCAGAAAATTTTATTAGGAAAACATGAAATTAAATTAAACGGTTAATTTATAAATAGTACTGTTCTGGGTGACTATATACTAAAATCAAAATGCCGAAAACCCTTACTGAAATATATTGAACTATAATATCAAATTCTTCAGCATTTTAATTCTCTACACAAGTTGAGAGAGAGGGAGAGAGAGAGAGATTCTCTACTTGTAATAAAATGAGAAACTTGTCTTCCTCTTTGATACATTAGGTTTAACGTCCCACAGACAGTATTCAGTCATTTGGAGACTATGTCTACTTGGGAGAGATATAGTGCTGCCACACTGCAGTATCACACCGTGGTCATGTGGCATGATACCACACCCAATCACATTATCCTGACACCTGACAAACAAGTCCTGGAACTACCCTTATATGCTGAGCGCCAAGCAAGGGAGCTATGATAATACCAATATCATGTTTTACGACTAAGGTATGTCGCGGCTGGGGATTGAACCCTCCCGCTCCCAAGGCGGACTCTTTAACCACTGAATAAGTTACCGCTACAACATAAGCAGTAATATTCTAATCGTCATGCTTAGTTCGAGGTAAATTCATAGTCCCTGTGCGGAAAAAAATGGACAAAATAATTAGGGAAGAATGATCGGTATTCCGAAACTTGCGAAACCCGAGCATTTCATTTTCCCCCAAAGCCTCATTTATGTTATCGCAATACTGTTTCCGTATAAAAATGTCAGCGTGTATAGGGTAGCATAAAAAAAGAGTTCATATTTTTAAGCTAATTTGATTTTGCTGTTTTCACAAAGTATGATATATTTAGATAGCGCAATCGCACTATATATGAAAAAATTCAAAATTTAAGTTGATCATCTTTAATTTAATAAACGAATACGCCAATGAAAACATAATTATTATGTTCTTTAATCATCTTATTTTTTCCTTTTTTTTTAAAATTTCAAAGTAATTTTTATAATAAAATACGCATTTGATGTAATCCGTGGTTTGAAAAATGTGATTTAAATTAGCTTAAACATATTTTATTTCAAAATTATGACATGTGGTTGGACCACAATTTCTAACAACTTAGTTACAATCCTTTCCCTAAATTTTACACAATTCATTAAATTTTTCATCTAAGGACAAGAATATATAATATATGTACAGATGGACAGAAAAAGAAAATACAATACAATAGTGTGCAGAAATGGAAAGACATAATATATAGATATCAATTATATACATATCGATATATTAATATATGTATATATGTAATAGAAGTAGAAAGTAATTTTAATTGTTGACTGTGACCAATTTTAGAGTTTGCGATTTTAAATACATTTTATTTCACTTTTAATAGAAAAAGAATGGAGCGAGAAATTCTTTTCATTTTCAAAAAGTTATAAGGGAATCGAATCCTACGACCAAGGAGAAAGTTGGTATTGGTCTATATATCGTTATATGACAATGTGAAAATCTCCTGACTGATGCACTTTTATCGCTGTGTTCAGACAAATTGTAAGCTACATGTATTTATATATTAAGATAATAAGAAAAACATTATATTTTGTGTCTCATTTTTTTTTTTTTTTTTTTTTTTTTTTAGAGAACGCGGTGACATGTCGATTTTTATTGCTTTTTACTTATAAATCATATGGTATCATGTTTTCGCAGAAATTGTTATTTTTTGAATTGCTAATAAAAGAAAGTGTGAGGAATTTCTCGTGCGTTAAGTGATCAACCGTAATTTTTGCCAACGTACCGTTCACAAAGATCATTTGTAATTAATATACCCCCCAAAATTCGATTCATTTCGATTTTTTTTTCAAATTCAAGAATGAACCATTTTCAAAAAGTCTCAGAGAAATGCTAACCCATCTGGCATATTATTTTCAGTCTAAATTTAGTTATGAGTTTATTTGTTCTACCTATTTGCACAATTTTGAATTTCTCTTTTTTAAATTTTGGAAACCTAAAATACACAAACATACTAAAGCATATAATTTCCGTCTTAGTAATAGTTTGGGTACAGCAATATAATTCTACATGATTACGAAGCACAACACGCTAAGATATTCAGAGTACAGAAATATGATTTTTCTTGATTAACATGCCGTAAGAGTTAGCGAAGCAAGCTAAATCATGAAGAATTCAATTTCTGTACTCTAAATAATTTAGTGCATAATTCACTTTTTTTAACATTCTACGCAGCTTACACACTCTAAATGATTAAGGTACAACTTTCAGGTATTCATTAAGGTCCTTGACCACTTAGCCTCTACCAAGCTAACCAAGGTACCCTAATGAAACATTAGGAAAACTTGGTATCTCCGTTAAAGGCCATGAGGTCCGAAATGTAGCGGAACCATTACAGGGACTTTACCTTAATAGTAACTTGAAATTTGCCAAAGGCAATTATTGTATAACTGGTCCAACTAACAGCGCTCTCTTAAATCAAACATCTGGAATTAATTTAGCTTATCATAATGCACTTTTGTAATAAAAACAAACAGTATATTCACTGCACTGTTAGTCTCAGTACTGTAAAATCATTAGTTTTCGCTGGACACTATTTTCGTTGAATTCATGGATGGTTATATCCACGAATATTAACCCCCACGAAACTCGTCCATTTGACGTCACATTTTCTAGAACAAGAATCCACGAATATATATATACCCTCGAAGTGGCCTTAAATAGAAATTCAACGAAATTTAATATCAACGACTAATAATGATTTTACAGTATTACGTTCACATCCTTATAAACATCGCTGACCCTGTTTCAGGTGTTGTTGATGTTGTTTTCTTTCCAATTTTGCAAATCGGGTTTGCAGAATTATAATTCTGGATGACAAATGTGCTGCAGTCACTTTTGATATTGCACAGTATTGAACAACTGCGAACATCCAGTCCATGAACTTCCTCAATGACGTCAGCGGGATAGGTGAAGGTCGTATCAGGATGTGTCAGAGAGTAGTGGGTACAACTGACAGTGACGTCATATTCTACAGCGATGTGCACTGGAAAAAAACAACAACATATTTTACTTTCCTTTATACATGTACTTAAACTCGCATTTTCATGAAATTTTTGCTATATTGATTTCAATTGAATAGACATCATAACTTTAATTATCCTTTTTGATTATATCTGTTATTCTTTCTTTAATAAAAGTATCACAAACGGTCAAAGATGGAATATACTGAAATTTGACACTTCAATAAAAGGCGATTTCTGTTGTAGGAAACTAAATGAATATAAATCAGCGTGTTCTTGAACTACTACTCGCGTTTGTATTCACAAACGCATCCAACAACCTTTTTTATCAAAGAAGATCAAAGCAGTTAACCTCGCTTATAAGGAACACGGTTACATTGAATTCCCGGTACCTGCGAACAATCTTGTACTTTTCTGGCGAAATCGGTAATAGCACGGTTAAAGTGAATTCCACACTCTTTCACTACTCAAAGTTTGCTAAGCACCATCAGCTATTTTCCCGTAGCGTTGCATGCTTAGACAAGCGAATTTAAAGGCATGCTACATTAAATTTTACATTAAAACAAATCTTGCTTTTATGCAGAAGTATTGTTTATGTACCAATCTTACTACCAGTTACAAGAAATAAGCCTTTCGGATCCTCAATACTGGGAATTAATCATAATTAGAAAGTGCGAATTTTGAGAAAACACCTTAAGATTTAAAGTCAGCTAAATTCAGAACTTTGATCTTCAAATATTTCTTTTTTTTTTTTTTTAAATGGAATACTTTTAAGGATATTTGTGACGATGTTGGCCTGTTCATGGTCATTTTTTTCTGTATTGATCACAAGATTTAACTTCCATTTATAAAATGCCATTTCTTGCAAAAAAACACACTTTTGTGAATTTTGCAAATAATGACAGGAATTGGCTAAATCGTTGTAACTCATTTTTGAGTCTCTTTTCTATCATTTTGACAAAAACTATGCGTAAAATTGATTGTCAGCTAACGCTTTCCTTTCAGGTACATAGCATTACTTTCAGCATGTGTTTTCATGTGACTCTATGGGAAAATAGCGGGTGGTGCTTAGCAAACTTTGAATAGTATATATTTAAAAAGCACGATTATGGCGAATTCAGTTATAGGATGGTTAAAGTGAATTCCCGATTATAGCGAACAATCCTTTCCCATCCTCTACTCTATATTGATACAGTCTATTTATGAGCGAATTATCGGCTATATCGGACAAGTTTTGGCCCCTATGAACCATTTCTCACTGTACTTTATTTGCTTATAAAAAAAACTACTCTTACTCGTGTGTTACAGTTACGAAAGTTGTGAACATCTGCACTTTTGTATGACTGTCAATTATTACAATTGGTAACAAATGATCATTTAAAGCAGCTCGTTCAGAGGTTTTAGATTTTTTTTTTACTTTATGTGTATATTATATCTATCAGTACCCACGTACAGACGCATGGTCACCCAATGTAACCAGTCATGATTGCAAAATCATGGATGGTTTCCCAAACAAAGGCAATACCGCCACTGACGGCATTGAAACTATATCTAGAATGATAATTCCTTTATTTAGATTTTCTATTTTCATTTGCCCTCATTTGGCTTTTCCCGTGTAATATGAATTACACTTGCTGAGTTTATTTTTCTGGAAACAAAGGCTTCACCAACTTTAACGAGGGAGAGTAGGACATCATTTTCTTTTTAAATTTCTACCGATCAACTGTGAACGAGCTGCTTTAAGTACACGTATTTGTGTACATATCTCTCGAAACGTATTCTAAAAATGTTCGTATAAACTTTTTGTTCGTATCCTTATACGGATTTAAGAAACTTCGGCCAAATCGTGGGCCCGTCGAGTTTGCTAAAAGCGCACTTTACAGTTTTTGTACCATTCACCGTACTTGTGACAGGCAGATTGGTTGACGACGGAACTGTGACGGTTGACGTCGTTGAAGTCGTTGGCTCCGCTGTGGTTGTTGGCATTTCACAGGCGTCCATTGTTATATCATCTATGTCCCTGCATGGATGTAACTGGATACACGCTATGCTCCCTTCTAGTGGATCCATATCCGAGTGCGACATTCCTAGCCTCAAAGTTCCAGGAAACTGTGTTGGCATGTCTTTCAGTGAAACATTGGCACTTTCATCATATTTCGTATTATTAACCAAAAGTTCAAATTCTTTGTTTTCATCCCTTTCTAAAATCATGCGATACCAGGTTCCAGTTTGAAGATTGGTCTTCATGTCAACGAACCCTCCATTCGAAAATAAAAGAACAACATTTCCGTTTTTAATCTCTGCTAGTATATCTGTGATATAATCACTTTCAATAGGACTGCCTGTGCTTTTATAATGAAAAATAACACCATTTAGACTTGATAGATACAGGAATAACTGTAAAGAATAATCTTCAATGTCAGGCGAAGGATTGTTAATCTGCAGATCTACATATGCATTGGTTGCACCGGTAAAGTTTAGCGTCTTGTAATTGAATGGAGAGGTTCCATCTTGGTACTGTAATCTTCCACTGCTCGCTGATTGACCAGAAATTAGGTCACTAGTTCCCGTGCCTTCACTGAGGGGCCAAACATGCAACTGGTCACTGCATTTTGACTCTGAACCTGAATTGTTAATTAAACAAATTATTGAACGGTTATGCTGAACTCAGTATGCAAAAATGACGTGGGTACTCAATTTCTGTTGATATGCTATTAACAAAAAATATTATATTTGTCGATAAGAGATTAAAATGCAAAGCTACAGAGTGAATTTAAAATAAATAAATAAATAAATAAGACAGGACACTCATGCCATACCTCCATTTTACCAGCACTATTATCCGTTTGCAAAATACAAGGCAATTATGCCATTATTACTATCACTAGTATATTATTATAAACACAAATCATGAACTAATCATTAACAGCAGTTAGAAATAAAATATTAAAACATACAAATATTTTGATGTTGTGTTGGAAGTTAGAGTAGAGATACCGAAACGTAACGTCTCTCTGACTTCTGGCCTTCAAAACGTAATTACTGGTAACCTGTCCCTGTGGTTGTGGTGGATTTACCCAGGCCAAAAAAAAATCTGTTTCTGGTCTCCCGACCGACCCTCTTTTTTAACGACCGACCTAAAGTTGTTTTTTTTTACCTCTCCGTCTTTAAGAAAATATTCCCCTTTTTTACCTTTCGTTTCTTTAAAAAAAAAAAATCCCAACCTAACGACCCTCTTTTTTATTTGCTGGAGACCAGAAACGGATTTTTTTGGCCTCACAGTATTGCCATGAAGAACTTCATTGCCGTGTATAATTATCCGCACAATTACAACCCTGTGATTAAATACACCACAGGCAGGAAATGTAGGTTGATTGTAATGCAATATTCATTTTTTCTTTAAACACGACATTTAAAAAAAAAACAGTTATGACACTAAAACGTTTGTTTATCTTGTTGATATATTTTCCTTTCTACTGAATTTTTTTTTTGAATTATGAACTACCATCTGTATTATACTAGTATCAAATTTGTTATTTCCAGATTCGATCAAGATGTTAAAACCGCTAGATAGAATCATCAAAGTTTGCGAAAGATGTCTTAAGATGTTTCAAATGATGAATAAGCTGAAATCGGGCTATTAGAATAGAATAATATAAGAATAAAAATAAAATAAGGAAGAAAAAAATAAGCAATATCGTGTAAAATTACGTCATCAATATGATTGATGTACTATTAAACACAAATCATGTCGCAATAAAATGTATTTTAATTATAATTTCAGTTTGTTTGTTTTTTAAGTTGAAAAATACTATTTTTCCTTCTTTCCCTAGACAGAGAAATAACACAGTTGTGAATATGTAATACAATGTCTCATTTATTTAATTATACATGTACGTTATGTTTTAAATGATTCATTTTATAATTTTTTACCCAGTGCCACAAAAAAAATTAAGAAAAAAAATCAACTCACCGACCAGTAGTTTCAGCAGAAGAAGAGCTATGAATTCAACAATCCGTCTCATATTGAAATCAAAATTATGAAGACACGCTTTTGTATAAAAGATATAAGTATTTTTAACCGAATAATTTGATAACTCATTTATTTATATCATTTATTTGTTGTTGTTTTTTTAATTGCAACTGTGTAACAATTATATATTCGACACTTTTAAAGTCAGTAAATTGACTGAACGTAATTGGAAAAAAAAAAAACCAACAAACAAAAAACCAATACCAATTTTCAAAATTGAATATCAACCAATTAAAAGTTAATATGTCCAATATCAACCAATTACAAGATAAGCTATCCGATATCGCGGTGAGTGAACACGGCTTAAGCGCATCTCTTTAAGAATGACTGCTCGCATCAGTAGGCAATTAGCTTCACTCCCCGTCGGCAGCTCGCCTTCTGGATTAATGTCCGTTTATCGAACGGTCTCTCGCAGCGTGATCACATTGATTTTGAGGGGATTAGATCCATACACTTGTTTCTGGTACTTCTCCAAGTGTTTGAAAAAAGTCTTGACGGTGATCGAACTGAAATGTCATATACAACGCATGACAAGTATTATACGAAATATATCGTTGTTAATAGAGTAAGTATAATTTCAAAAGAAAACATAAAAAAGATAAACGTTTAAGAGTGGTTGAGCAGCCTACAGGTTCTGTTGTTTTAGCTGCAAACACAATAAACAGGGCACCGTGATCTTGTGGTAACATACCCCACCGCTGACCCGTGGGTTGTGGGTTCAAACCATATTTTGACAAGGATTTCCCATGGCCTTCCCAGATGCAAAGTACTGGTCCTATACAGGAACCGTCGAGAGGAATAAGTATGAATCACAAGAGCTTGTTTTCCAATCGACGTAAAGCAAATATGTTTAAATTACCACAAATCAAATAATAGTGAGCTTGTTTTTATATGAGACTTTGACAATCTCTACTTCTATTCCGAGAAGCCGAAAATGCAATAAAAATGGATGAAAAATACTATTCTATCTAAAATTCGTAGGCATGAAAGACATACATTTAAAAAACTATCTCGAACATGTCCTTACCATACAGTCATACAGGTATCATGACTATATACATAATGTGTCGTACACAAGTCGTACAGGTATCATGAATATTTAAATTACCTGTCGTAGATAAATCATACTGGCATCACGAGTAATTACATAACCTTTTGTCAACAAGTCCAGATAGCAGGACTATTTTCACCATCTGTAGTAGACACATATACAGGTCCAATGAGTATTTAAATTACTTTACAAAGACAAGATGTACCGATAGCATGACTATTTACATAACCTGTCGTAGATAAATCATACTGGCATCATGAGTTATTACATAA
Source organism: Solen grandis (assembly GCA_021229015.1). Classification (NCBI taxonomy): domain Eukaryota; kingdom Metazoa; phylum Mollusca; class Bivalvia; order Adapedonta; family Solenidae; genus Solen; species Solen grandis. The sequence goes on along the minus strand of CM037792.1, from coordinate 47,914,544 downwards.
CCTTTCGTCAACAAGTCCAAATCGCATGACTATATTTACATTACCTGTCTTGGACAAGTCGTTCAGATAACATGAATATCTACATTACCTGTCTTAAATAAATCATACAAATATCATCTTTTTACATCATCAGGCGTAGGCAAATCGTACAGGTAACATCAACATATACGAGTACATAACCTGTCATAAACAAATCACACAGATAACATGACTATTTACATAACCTTTCGTAGACAAGTCGTCCAGATAACATGGCTATTTACATTACCTATCGTGGACAGGTCGTCCTGATAACATGACTATTTACATAACCTTTCGTAGACAAGTCGTCCAGATAACATGACTATTTACATAACCTTTCGTAGACAAGTCGTCCAGATAACATGACTATTTACAGAACCTTTCGTAGACAAGTCGTCCAGATAACATGACTATTTACAGAACCTTTCGTAGACAAGTCGTCCAGATAACATGACTATTTACATTACCTGTCTCGGACAATTCGTCCTGATAACATGACTATATTTACAGAACCTTTCGTAGACAAGTCGTCCAGATAACATGACTATATTTACAGAAACTTTCGTAGACAAGTCGTTCAGATTACATGAATATTTACATTACGTATCGTGGACAAGTCGTCCAGACAACATAACTTTTTACATTATCTTTTACATTACCTATCGGGAAGTCGTCCGATAACATGACCATTTAAATAACCTTTCGTAGACAAGTCGTCCAAATAACATGACTGTATTGACATTACTTATCTTAGTCAAGTCGTCCAGATAACATTACCTGTCGTAGACAAGTCTTCCAGGTTACATGACTATTTACGTTACCTGTCTTGGACAAGTTGTACTGATAGCATGACTATTTACGTTACCTGTCGTGGACAAGTTGTACTGATAGCATGACTATTTACGTTACCTGTCGTGGACAAGTCGTAATGATAACATGACTATTTACGTTACCTGTCGTGGACAAGTCGTACTGATAGCATGACTATTTACGTTACCTGTCGTGGACAAGTTGTACTGATAGCATGACTATTTACATTACCTGTCGTGGACAAGTCGTACTGATAACATGACTATTTACGTTACCTGTCGTGGACAAGTCGTACTGATAACATGACTATTTACGTTACCTGTCGTGGACAAGTCGTACTGATAGCATGACTATTTACGTTACCTGTCGTGGACAAGTCGTACTGATAGCATGACTATTTACGTTACCTGTTGTGGACAAGTCGTCCAGATAACATGTCTATTTACGTTACCTGTCGTGGACAAGTCGTCCAGATAACATGACTATTTACGTTACCTGTCGTGGACAAATCATACAGGTTTAATAACGGTTCGGGCATGATATATACAAATATCATAAATATTGACTGTCCCTGTCCCTGACAAGTCATAAAAATGTCATAAATATTTACGTTACTTGTTTAGGGCAGTCATTCCTATTTACCAACTCTGTCTCGAAATCTTAACACTCACGCAGGTGACATAATATTTTTTCAATATCGATCTCGCACAGGCGACACATGAATTTATCATCAAGTTATAAACCCAACAGACATTTTGCGATACGTTTAGGGCGAAAACAACGAAATGACTTTAACGAAACTGTATTTATCTCGGGACGTCGTGGGTTCCATCCCTGGCCGCAACAGACCAAAGTAGTAGAAATGGTACTGGTATAGCTCCCTTGCTTAGCGCCAGCAATAAAGGGTAGTTCCAGGAATGGTTGGCCCGGGGTTAGCATATTGTGATTGGTTGTGGTATAATGCAACATGTCTACGACGTGATACTGCAGTGTTGCAGCAATATATCTGTCTCACGTAGACATAGTCTCCAAATGACTGAAATACTGTCGGTTGGACGTTAAACCTAACAAACAAATAATACTAAAAGGGAATTGTGATTAATAATTATTGATTTAAATAATAGAATCTTAAGTATAATGTTGAAGTTTTCTTTAAAATATTTGCTCTTGTAAATTTCCGTGCTAAAAATTGCTATTTTGCAACAACTTTTTAACCCCAGGCGGTATATTGTAGTGCATTGTGAATAAGGAATATATGTTCTGTTCTGTTCAGACAGTTATGAAAAAAAGGTTACGTGTTGCTGTAGAGAAATACCGTAAGGACGTCGACGATAGTGCGATATATGCCGTGACAATTACTTCAATTCAACTTTATAAGAACTAGAGCTATCAAAACCAGTCACATGTCGACCTATTTTTTTGCTGCATTGCTTACAACGCAACCTATTATTACAACTGGTCGTGGGAATTTCAATACCGGATATTCATACTCAATGCCTCTGGCGACACCTGTTTCCTCGTAACATACTACCTGCACTGTATCACTTTGTCGGGGTAGAAGATTCGCGAATTTGACTGAATGCAGATTGTTCATATGTGATCGGTAGATATTTAAATATAATATTTTTCTACTCACCCTCGTTAATGCTGGTGAAGTTTTTATTTCATGACAAATAAACTCAGATAGTGTAGATCACATTGCACAGCAAAACGCTACGCAACTCTGACGAAATTGGTAAATTTAGAATACAATATCCCCGAAAGACACGTTCCGCAACAAGGCGTCTTCTGCGGTTCAGGGCAGCGGTTTTGTAAGTTCATCTTTTGAAGCTAGTGCATCCAGGAAAAGTCAATGAATCTTAATATAGGTTTTACCAGTCTTAACATAGTTTCAATACCGTCTGTGACGGTATTGCTTGTAATGGGGAAACCACCCATTATTTTTACGATCACGGATGGTTGCATTGAGTGACCATACGTTTGTGTGTATTGATAGACGTAATACACATATATATTATATAGTCTACCTATACATTTTGGGGCTCAAAAGATCTACATGCAAAACACGTGTTGCAAATACAACTCTACAGATTAAAATTCCGTATCATGTCGGTGACAATTCAAATACGGTGGTACCGTCGCGTCACTCTCTTGAGATAACTGTATAAACTCATTTAGTTCATTTAAGAAACGTTTCCAGCCAAAGATTATTTATGAAACCTGTGTAAATTGACTTCTTGTGTCTTGAATATTTATAGGTCGAGCAAGATTTCAGTTTTTCCTACGCTGCGAGTAGCAAAGTATAGAGCCACGAAAAGCTACTGCAACATACTTTTACTTTTATTATATAGCCTATCTATAAATACATGTATTCAAATCACAAGAGGTCAATTTACACAGGCTTTATATATGATCTTTTTTATACATATAATACACTATTTAGCTGGAAACGTTTCTTAAATGGCAAGATGTGTCTAATTTTCAATCATTTCTCAGTACGGTGAAAATGAGCACTTTTAAAAACTACCATAAATATTCGCACACAAATGTCATTCAATAAAATAAAACCGTCAACAATTTTTGTGGTCGTCAGATGTGCTAAGCCCCCACCTCCTCCCCACCCCCGACCCTAAAGATTTTTTTTACTTTTCCGCCTTTAAAAAATATTTCCCTTTTTTAACTTTCGTTTTCATGTAAAAAAAAATTAAATAAATAAAAAAATACAATCCTGACCTACCGACCCTCTTTTTTATTTGCTAGAGACCAGAAACGGAACTTTTTTTTGCCTCATGTGAAAATCTGTCAACATATTACTGAACATGGGAAATCGTAAACTATAAATCTTTAACTCAAAAACACATTTTTCTTTAGAGGTAAGATAGAATATCTAAATAAAATGTTGTACTTTTTATTCTGTTTTGCTATTAGAATAATAGTTCATATATTTTTTTGTAATTTAATTCATTAAACAAATAATAACTTTGAAAATTGACTTAGCAAACATATAATATTTTCAATAAAATATCTACCTGGTATTGAATTTGATTTATGTCCATGAAAAGTAAAGTAGTTGTCAATATTTGTTATATTTAAAAATGGTTACAATTTAATTAAAAATGTGTAAAAGTCGATATCTCATTCTTACCCCATTGAAAGCAAAAGAAGAAGGAACTAATGGTTATTTGTCTTTCAAACAAACTGTATTAAACAAATAAAAAATGGGTTGTCATCGGCAGGCAAATAAGATTCGAATAATATCTGTACATAATCTATATCTATACAGATACATGTTGTCTTAGTTTTCTTGTCGCTAAGTTAATACGCATATAAATACAGTCAACTACTTTTACGACAGCGGTGTTTGTTTCAGCGAATTTTGCTGTTATAAAGAATTTTTCATTGCAAAAAAAGAGACATAGAAGGATTATGCACTTTCGTTTTTAAGACTCCTGCTGTTATAAAGAGGATGCTGTTATAATGAATGCCTTTATAAAGAGGATGTTGTTATAATGAATGCCGTTGTAAAGAGGTTTCCTTGTACCATTATCATGTCACTAAGTTTACATGCATACATGTGGATACTTTTTTTTAATCTAAAGTCTCGTCAATACGTGGCTTTTTTTTTTCTTACGTATTTGTTGATGTATTCAAGAGAGAAAATAAGATCATTGAGAATAATGCATACTTTTCATCAGTCTGTACATTATTTTTTTACATCAATTTTAATATCAAAATTGTGTATAAATGTCTGACCAACAAGTGCAAACGGAACAAATATGACACATAATGGCTCTCCTTGTCGCCTTTTGACTCTCCTTGTCACTTTTTGACACCTCTTTTCACTTTTTAGGAAAATAAGAACGGAAGTAATATAAATTGCCAATCGTATCTACTTGGCAATCCTAGGACCAACCCGCCAATTTTGAAGAAATAGGCAAGGTTATTTCCGAATGTCAAAACACTTAGCGCCTGACGACAAACACAACAGCGTGATGACATAATCACTGTTTTCAGCGAATGTTGGAAATTATAAAATGATATCATATTCTGATCATCGTCAGAATCTACGGTGTATATTCCGTTATCACTGTCATCCGTATATACCGTGGGAATTTTAACTGGCAAAAATATCAATACGCACTTGCCGACCTTAGAAACCAATATTTTAAATACATTTCAATGAAATCTTACTTTCAAAATACGAACAACTATACGTTTATGTTTTACCTTCATTTAGCGACACTTAAGTGGTCACTTTCTCTGGTTCCCTTGACTGACCGCTAAAGACAGATTTGACTGTATATGTAACGCACCGTTTCATTCAATTTGGTCAAATGATCCGTGCTGTCTCCGCCTAAGGTCAAATAAAATGCCAAATTAATTATTTTTGCTAATCATATAACTCACGATCGATTGAAAAAAACACAAAAAAAAACAAAAAAAAAAACGCGCATTTACCGAACTGGTTTCCGACGATGATTCACAATATGTTCTAAAAGAAAGTTCTATATCTTAAAAGTTATTTTGGAACAGACTCAAACATAAATGTAAAGCCACCAACATCCATTACAACCATTGCATCTGCGATTATGTTTTCAATGTATTTTTCCTTTGCTTTTTCTTCTCTTTTTTTTAAATTTTCAATAAATCTTTATAAATGTCTTAACTTTGTTTAAAATTATGAATCCTATAATTTTATATATATTGTTTAACTCTAAAATCAAACTCCTGTTCAATATGAATATCTAGACCATTGCATCAAAACTGGATATGCGGAAACAAAAAAACACTTTATAATAAGAACACCTTATTTTTGACTTAGTTTTTTTTAGTTCAGTCCAAGATGCTATTTTTGTACGGTCCCAGATGATATTTGAGTACAATCCTAGATGCCATTTGAGTACGGTCCTAGATGCTATTTGAGTACGGTCCCAGATGCTATTTGAGTACAATCCTAGATGCCATTTGAGTACGGTCCTAGATGCTATTTGAGTAGATCCTAGATGCCATTTGAGTACGGTCCCAGATGCTATTTGAGTACAATCCTAGATGTCATTTGAGTACGATCCCAGATGTTATTTGAGTACAATCCTAGATGCCATTTGAGTACGGTCCTAGATGCTATTTGAGTAGATCCTAGATGCAATTTGAGTACGGTTCCAGATGCTTTTGAGTACGGTCCTAGATGCTATTTGAGTAGATCCTAGATGCTATTTGAGTACGGTCCCAGATGCTATTTGAGTAGATCCTAAATTCTATTTGAGTACGGCACTAGATGCTTTTTGAGTACGGTCCCAGATGCCATTTGAGTACGGTCCTAGATGCTATTTGAGTACGGTCCCAATTGCGACAACAGGGTTTGCAGATTAGGAAAAAAAATAACAAAGAAAGATTTTTTTTCAAAAACATGTGTATAGCCAACTTTTTTTTTTAATCATTATTTAAAACTTCATGTACCTCAATTTAAAACTCACATGGGGTAAGCAGTCACATTTTTGTTCCTTACTGGTACAAAACAGTTCTTTTTGACGTTAAATATCGTATGGGTTAAATAAAAAATTCGCAACTTTTGATGTAGCTGAACGCTCACCGGCGGCGAACAACATGTATATTTACAGTAATTTAAATATGTTTGTTATGCTACGATTGTATATATGTTATATCCTTCATGAATTGAAGGAAATAACTTTTTGTATCGATAATTTGAACAAAAGACAAAAGTGCCACATCGGCCGATGAATTACCTACATGTTGGTACCAAAATCGAATGTGTACATTAAAAAAAATACGTAAGAATGCAATAAACTCATTTTATTTATTTATTTATTTATTTATTTACATCATGTTTGAAACATAAATAATGGTATTATAAAAGGCGTGTGCTGTAATTACGCTATGTTACGTATGGTGGCTCTGCCATTTCGTGTTGTCGTGTCTTCGCCCCGAAAGGCAAAAACAAAAACCATATTGTCGTTATTTCGCCTGTCGCCTTTCGGGGCGAAGACACGTCAACACGAAACATGTCAGGCGAAATAACGAAATTTTAACAGGCGAAAGGACGAAAAGTTTCGCCTTTGAATGTTTCGTGTCCGCGGGTCGAAACCTTTCGTGTTGGCGCCCTTTGTTTGTCGTGTCTTTGCCCCGAAACGCGAAATAACGACAATGTTGCAGATTTCGTGTTGTCGTCCTTGACGAAAATGACTGTACGTTTCGGGTTTCGCCTTCCGGTAGACATGCGCAGAACGTTTACACATATGCCGTATTGTTTTTAGGCGGCCCTTTCTAAGAAAGATGGACGACATCTTAAATGAAATAGGACTGCCCGAATTAAAAGAAAAATTTAGAGAGCAGAAGGTAAGATTGATTTTGCTTTGTTGATATTTACAGCAAGTATGCATATGTGTAAACGTTCTGCGCATGTCTACCGGAAGGCGAAACCCGAAGCGTTGTCATTTTCGTTATTTCGACTTTCGCCTTTCGAGGCGAAAGGACGACAACACGAAATCTGCAAAATTGTCGTTATTTCGCCTTTCGCGTTTCGGGGCGAAGACACGAAGGCACGACAAACAAAGGGCGCCAACATGAAAGGTTTCGACCCGCGGACACGAAACATTCAAAGGCGAAACTTTTCGTCCTTTCGCCTGTTAAAATTTCGTTATTTCGCCTGACATGTTTCGTGTTGTCGTGTCTTCGCCCCAAAGGCGACAGGCGAAATAATGACAATATGGCATGTTTTCGTTATTTCGCCTTTCGCCTTTCGGGGCGAAGACACGACAACACGAAATGGCAGAAATCAGCCACCATAGTTACGTGACTGTCGGTGGTACGTAAATGTCAATTCTGTTTATATCCTCTCGTTTCTCTACCGCGACAGAATAAATGTTATACATGTATTTACCATTATGATACATTTGCAACTTTGGTAAGTCGCCAATTGGCCTCTTATGGGTCAATATCTTCATTGTTATTATAATTCAAAGAGTCACGACAGTTCATATCAATCTGGCATGAGACATAATTGTGAAATGAATTCATGATAAATCTGAGTGTGTTTTTCTCGTTAACAATTGAGATATTTAACCTCAAAGATACCAGTACATATAAGACCGTTTATTGATAAGTGTTTGAATGTTTATACAGTCAAACTGTCTTAAGCGGTCAGTCAAGGGAACAATAGAAAGTGACCGCTTAACAGACGTGGTTGCTAAATGGAGGTTAAGAATAAAACAAAATGCTATTTTGGTAATATCAAAACTGACCGCTAAATGCAGGTTGATCGCTTAATACAGGTTCAACTGTATAGTGCATTTACATTAATCAGTATACCAATTAGAGATGGAGGGAGAGAGAGAGAGAGAGAGAGAGAGAGAGCGTAATTTTATGTTGATGAGAATGTTGCATTATTATTACGTATTTATATGAAAGGTTCGTATTTTTTTATCAATGTAAGAACATTTATTTTGCATATTTATACATATTGAACCTACTTCGTGTACACGTGTGTGTATGAAAGTTGAGAAAAGCACAACACCATATGAAGAGAAGATAAATTAAAGTATAAACTCATAAGCCGTTTCCGTTAGTTTATTTGAAACATATTTTATTGTCAAACTATTTACAAAACAGCAAACACAATATCAAAATACTGCAAATATACAAGTGAAAATTTTTAGGGTCTGACCACAAGTTCTCACAACTGAGATAAATGTCATTCCCAAACGTTTCCGTTATATTGTTAGTTACACAAGTGACTGTTGTAACAAAATTGAACAATAAGCCAAGTAAAAGACAATTATTTCTATTGATTTTATGTATAACATAAAATAGAAAAGTACAATATCATATGATTATTAATGTTGATATATACACAGTTCAAAGATGACGTAAATAATATGACATCACATAACACAAACTTCTCAATCTAGTAAAATTCTACATTGGATATCAAATTTTGCTTTGCGTGATAAACTGCAGAATAATGCATGGTGTTGCGTTCAGATGGTTTCACGCAGACTGGATGTATTATTTGTCCAAAGCGCGAGCTACACTGGATTTCATGATGAACATTAAGAACAAGTTGAATTCAGCGTCATGATAAATACTTCAGTTTGAAGATAATTGATAATTTAGTTTAAACATATTTATTATCAAAATATTTGAAAACAACGCTAAACAATATCGATATACTGTAAATATTCAATTGACAAAAGGGTTTAGCCTTTTATTCCGAAATTCTGAAAGGATATTATCATTGGAGAAAATGATAATTGATTGTCCAGCTTTTACGATTCAAGATTCAAGATTCAAATATTTTATTTAGTAACGTAAACATATACATGTTTTTTGTTACATGATCCAATGATTTTAATAACAAAACAACAAAAGTCACATGCCATGGTCTACGATGGCAACCGCGTCCATTATCGAACAAGTCACGTGACCTATTACGCAAGTCCTGATACTAGATGGTTAAATAAAAACTAATATAATTTACAATCATAGGTAAAAAAGGTATTGCTCCCCAAGATACCGACTTATAAACTTCCGATATGACAAAAATGCATTGATTAATTTCATTATTTGAAAAAAGAAATACGATTTTCTTCATAAAGGTTATTTGAATTGAAACACGATTTCCTTACGTTGGTCTGAAGATAGTGTCTTTCTATCTTTAGGGTCAGTGACTTTATTTATTAAATGATGCATCTTATGATGCATCAATCCCAGTTAATTTAAACCGTATGGATCCATTGATAGTGTACCGACAATGCATCCGAAAACATTAGGATCGAGCATCCGATAGGCCGTAAAGTACTGGCCCATCTCATTATTTTTGAACCGTCGATTGGAGAATAATTTTATTATCGCCAGGCCAGGATGGCGAATTATACTATCGAGCAAGAAAGCAACTTTTTACTTCCGCACCGCTGACGTAATAATCAAGCAGTTTCCTTCTCAGTCGGTCACAGAAAGATGAACAGATCAGATTACCGGGAATAGACTGCTTTAACGTTGGGAAATCTAAACTGTGTTAATCGGCTACCGGAAATGCATGTTACTAGGCGGTGCTAGACTAGATGCATAATTAGGCAGATTCGATTGGAGTACGCCCTTTGTTGTAGTTTTTTTCTTTGTTGATGCTGAACCAAAAAGGCATGATATGTCATTATATGCGTAAAAGTATCATGCAATTTAACTATAAGGAACTTGGTAGTTTATGCCATTACATGTACAAGTCTCCAGCACTAATGATAAGTGTGTGAGCGGTATGGATTGTACGGTATGGGACTATTAGCTATTCTGGTAAGGAATAAGACATTAACAAATCAACAAGGCTTTGTTGTAGCCAATTTCCTTTTCGTCGTTGATTGATGCTGAATGAACCTGTTAACATTTCCCAGCTATGCAAGTACTTCGATATATAATTTCCCTTTACGTCACAGTGTAACTTTTTGTTCACTTGGCTAACGGCGAATTTGAGCATTTTTGGAAATGCTAATACATTTACGATTTACGATAAACCCAATTCGAAAACCGTTCATTTACATTTTCCCTAAACCGTCTCTTAATTAAACAGGACCCGCGGCTGAAGGTAAATTCTAAAACCATCAGTCAACAAAAAATAAAGCGTTGCTTACAGGACCGTAACGATGAGATGACTCTCCATATAAGCTCAATAACTAAACGTATTTGGCTGTTCATTTTTATATTTCTTAAATTGTAAAGTTGTATTTCATTAATATGGTGGCATATTTCTGCCAGCTACTTATCCACTTTGCTATGTCAAAACTTGTCTGAAAATTTGTCACATATTCAGTTAGTATCTGGCAGGTAGAAACATTTCAAGTTATCCACTCATCTTAACAGAACTAAACTGTTTGTAAGTGCCGACTACTGCCAATCACATATTCACTTAGGTTAACTGGATATCACGTTTTTTCTAGAATAATTATATGAAAAATTGTTTAGCTATCCACATAATTTAACTGACTTACTTGAAAAAAGGCGAGATATACAGTTATCTTAAGTGAATATATGACTTGCAGCTCAAAACCTTTCGTGAAAGTTTTATCAAATTTTCATGAAAACTAAGGGGTTAAGTGGTGCCGATAATATGCCATCACACTCACGTACGTGTACGTTAAGCAACAAAAACACGGTCCCGCGCGTGCGCACTGCGGATTAATCGATACTGTATACAACTGAGTTCTCGTTGTATTCAATTCCCAGCAGAAGGTCTCCAAATGTGCACACCGCTAGTCCGTCTGGACTTGTTTTGTAGGCGAAGGAAACGCAGTCCTGCACGCGACATGCATGGCTGCATTCAGTCAGGTCCTGTACCGCCAAGTGCGTTTGCAGAACGGATATGGAGTCGATGTAGGTGGCGTTGGCGGCATAAACCCTGTAGATTGAACAACTGGCCCCCTGATATAAGTATGTCACTGTAATGTAAGGAAAAAATAAGACTACGTCGTTAGCATTGGTTTATGAAAAGAAGGATTTCAGAGTCTTCCTACCTACCGGCTTACCTTCAAAATATGTACAAGAAATGTCTATAAAAAAGATTATGCTAGCAAATCTACATCTATTTCCAAAATATTACGAACTTATTAGACACCCGCTCTACCTTCGAAAACAAATTACAAAAAGATAAAAGTACGACATATCAGCAAGTTGGGTGTTTATAAATAAACATTTACCTTGGGGCCAGAGGATAATTTACAAATTCAATTATCTTATTTTCATAGCATGGAGGCAGAATTTTCATTGATAAAACTAAATGTGAAAAATATGTATACATGTATTTACATTAAGGTAATCCGTCCTTAACTAAGTTATAGCCGTGGTCCCTTCATGTGCTAAAAAGACTTCACTGCAGATGCAAACATCCGTTGACTTGGAGTTACCGGTAAAGGCTCTTTTTCTCAAAATCTGTGAATACTTGCATTTACTTTAAAATGTCCACGATCACTTGATGGACCACGATCACAAAATAATGATGGATGGATTACTTTAAGGCAATATACATATTTTTATATATAGATTTTTTTCTGCCCTCGGACAAATAACAGGGCAAATATCAAAGCACTTATTTAATAACATATAATATAGACTGGACGACATCATCGCTAGCACTTTCACGACGTATAGATTTCATAATTTCTCATATGAAAAATGCTACCTTAATCAAAATGAAAAAAAGATAAGAAAATAAAGATCGATATAATGTAACAAATAATGCATGGTGGCATTTTGAACTTGCATATCGCCCTCAATGCCTTATATTGTTTGTAAATTAAATGTTAAAGAGTGTTTAAAAACATAGTTTCATTTTGCTCGCCATTTGCGGCCGCGGACGATTTACAACAGAAACTTTGGAGGGTTTCGAGTATATTTTCCATTTTAGGGAAAATTATCTCCCTTTTTACGAGATAGTGGGTCAACTTGATTTGCATGCGCCGTTTCTGTACCGGGGTAAGCCGATCATATGACGATATATGAATCGAGCAATCTGGCTAAAATATGGCGGCTATTGCGGTGGCAGCTGTAGCTAAAGAATTAATTAGTGATATGATGGGCGACGACGAGGAGGATGGCTACTTTTTGGTGCAGATCGTCGGATTACACTCAGTGTATGCAGATAAGTCTTTTAAGACATTCAGAATAAAATAAATGACGATATCTGAAGACTGACGAGACATTAAAATTTTCGATACTTTTTCGGATAGTCCTTTTAATAAGGCATAGCGTATCGATTTTACTTTTTGGACATTTCTGGATACGTTTTGTCATAACGAATCTAGAAAATGTCCAAATAGTAAAACAGCGATTCCCAAAATAAGGGTACAATTACGAAATGGAAAAAAATCAGGAATATTGATGTTAGCGAATGCAAGCAAAATACATTTTTTTTTTCAGTTCTATATGCCTAGGTTAGTTTTCCAAAGTTTCCTACACAAGATGTAACACATATTTTCAGGACATGCCAACAATTGCAGGAGGTGAAAATCATTATTACGGAGGTTAGAATTTACCAGTTGAAGTATGTAACTGAAGAAAATGACACTTTAAAGCGGATATAATGGTTTTAATATACTTTAATCTGAACATCACATGAATAACAATATGAACTTTTATAACTAAAAATTTCTACTACAGGCATGACTGTAACTGTCAAAAATCATGGAATATAAAACAAAACCCAACATATTTATGAATACAAAAACAAAAAAATACTATTTTTTCATTTACGCTAGTTATTGTTCACACATAGAAAAATGGTTATAAATAACATTTAGTGTTACATTGACATGTAATGATGAGTGGAATTTAATTCTTTGTCTTGGTTGGGTAACCTACATCTGATTGACACTACCATTCACGTTACGGAGGTGAATAATTTCGTACTTGTAAAACAAACTGTCTTTTGGTGTATATGTTAACTTTAAATAACCAAACAAACAAATACATTCAACCTTTCAAAAACATCAAAACATAAACTATTATTGCGAAGCTAAGAAAAAGAAAATGTACAATGTACTATGACAGAAAGGAAGTAAATACAGACATAAATGCCAACAAGCAATTCTGATTAATTGTTGCATTGTCAAAAAAAAAAAAAATGTCAAAAGTTGGCAATTGTCATCACAATTCAAACACAAACGTCAGCATAAAAAAGTCTATGTGTCTTAATCAATAATGTGGAAGATTCATCCTCTTAAGAGATAATTTACTCCCTAGAGCGTCTCTGCCTTTCATACTTTTTTTCTACTTTTCTCTCTGTCTTTAGCATGGGTTGTCATGAGTTCACCATGGACATTTTACTATGAGGACATAACCTTTCTTTTTCTGTCTTCTCCTTCCTTCTGTATTAGTTTTGGTTCTTGCTCTTTTGTTTTCCGCAATAACCGTAGTCTCTCAGCACTGGAAAGGTACATTCTGTGAAAAAAAATCACAATCTGAAAAGTAAATAAAATATGTTGCATTGTAGGTAATTTCACACTAATTAGCTCAAATTTTGTGTAAAAACAGAGACATATGCATGATTACATAAAGAAATGTTCTTAACCAACTATCAATATACACACTCCTCCGAAACAGGTTATCACCTCCTTAACATATACATGATTTGTCCATTAAACAGGACTGTTTTCCAAATTTTAGATGCTCTAACTAAAGCACATTTTAATTCATATATTACCAAGTACATTTTATAAAGAATGTAAGTACATAGCTTACATGGTTTTATTCAACGCAATATAAATTCGTCAAAATTTCGCCTCCGTAACAATTTTCAATCAAAATTATCAATTATTTAGCATATTTTAGGTAGCTACATGAACAGTTGAAGTTAAATCTTGAGTAAGTACCATATGTTTTCTAAACATTTCGATTATGTACATCATTATAAGATGTACAATAAACACTTTCGCAATGAGACATTTTTCTCACTTCCATAACGGCTTAATTGTCAGTGGAATTTATACACTGTCATCATCTACAAAGCTACATCTTGTGTTTTAATGATAATGGCAGGTTATTCCATCATGGAAACCATTTCAAACGCATGCACCAATCATGAGTACTAAGCAGAACTATCTCAAATTCGTACATACCTCAGAGAACTATGATTCCCACATGCTAAATTGTCCAAGAATCGTTCTTGTAGGTTCAGCAGGGGTTCAGCAGACGAAACGTTTTATGGAAACATGTGGTCGGTGACTTTCAAAATTAAGCAATGTATGAAAATCGCGCATGGTTAACGGCTGAATATGATTTCAAAAATATATACTGTTACGGAGGAGAGGTTACGGACGTGAGAAACCACGTGGTTTTTGTCGAATTGTGATAACATGAGATTTGAAACAATCAGCATAAACACTTATTGTAAGTCAGTCAGATGTGGATTACATCCCAAAAAAGTCTGTAAAGATATTAATAGAAATTCTGCCTAATATTCCCGTTATGTAGGTGAGATTGCCATTTAAAGACAAGCAAAAATTTTGAAGTTTTGTTACTTTTATTTGAAGGACATATTTTTTAAGTTAAACTGTCCTGCATTTTCAACACACCCCTATCCTAATAAAACAAGCTAGGTTACATATATTTTCTTAATGTACTTAAGGCTTAAACATTGTTATGGTAGGTGAAATAGAATCATCTGACATACAAAAAATGCAGCGTAGCAATTGAAAATGCAATTTTAAAACACCATTATTTTTTCTAAGAATACTTTTTGACAAATATACTACATAAAAATCATTTGGAAAAGTTTTCGACTTCAATTGTTCGAATAATTCATGTTCAAAATATAAAATCATGCCGTCTGATATGCACTTTTTGACCCTTTGTGGAACTGCCTGCTTAAATTGCTTCAAAATTGACGTATTGATATGCACAAAACAACTGCAGAAAAACATCATTATGTGTCCCCTTTCAATAAATGTGCATGCTTTTTACCTTTCTGTGTTACACTTTTACGTATTTTGCCTCAAAGTCATCTGACGGAATTTTCTGTAATTGGGCCCTTATTTTGGGATTCGCTGAAATTCGATCCGCTATGGCTTATTTATGGGACTATATTTCGGACAAAGAAATTTCGGATACAGTGCCGTAATTAGGAGATCGGCATATAAAACACTTCTTTCCAGCAGCCTCACTGTTGGTCTAGCTCTTTAGCTTCAAGGTTAGAGTGTGGGGCTATAGATTTTTGCGTGCTCCTATTTTCTTAGATTATCAAGTCAGCGCTTCGCTTATTTTGATTTACAGTCAAAACTCCTCCAAACAGATATCACCATATAATTATAAAGCATTCAGACAAAAATTCACACATACTACACATAATAAAACCATTACATTATTACACACAGGCATACTAAACAGGATCATAGCATAATATAATAACAAAGATACACACCCACCTTATTCCAATTTGGGGGGCATTTTGACTTATTACCCTTATATTAACAATATTATCAACATCTTGTTTCATCTATTCAGTTTATAACTACATGTCTACCCTGTTGTCTTTTGAGATCCAGAGGTGATCGCGTGAAATCACTACAGTACTACGAATATACAGTTCCAAATTATCTACCAGATTCGTTCAAACAGTTCTTTAAATTTAGTCACAGGACGATAGAATTACTTTGTCAGGGATTGGAGCATGTACCAAATTTATGATCTACAAGAGCTATTCCAGGAGGCCGACTGCCAATATCCCTTGAAAAAAAGGTGTTAATGACAATTCGTTTTCTTGTTTCACAAGAAGCATTGAAATGACTGAGTGATAGCTTCGGGGTTACAGATTTTGCGTTTTTGTGATCCAAAAGACAAGTTATAGATGCTATCAATAATCATCTGTTTGCTACAGTTATCACATGGTCTAACAAAAGTGAAAGACCAAATATATCACTTAGATTTGACGATGTGGGTGCTTACAGATTTCCAAACGTCTAAGGGGCTATAGATGGAAGCCATTTACAAATAGAAGCACCATTGCTATATGTTAATTCCTACTATGACAGAAAACACTTCCATTCTATTTTGCTTCAAGCTGTTTGTATTGGTTTTCGTTTAATAGACATCAATGTAGGTTGGCCAGGACGAGTGCATGATGCGAAGGTGCTTCGAAACTCAAATCTTTGGGACACCGGATTTGAAAAGTGTAACAGCGGTCGTTACCATTTATTAGGGACGGAGCTTATCCTCTGAAAGAATGTCGAATCACTCCCTATAGAGATAACGGACATTTAACAGCGCAACAGAAATGCTTTAATGTGTCGCTGTTATCAAAACGTCAGGTGATTGAAAAGGCATTTTGAATGCTGAAGGGACACTTCAGGAGACTTATATTTTTCATGTCAAATCAGTTGAAGAAATGTGCCAGATCATCGTTGAGCCTTATGTACTGCACACTATTTGCATTTCTGAACATGACGGTTTAGAAAAACATTTTAAATAACGATACTGTGGCACCAGTTGACCTTGTAAATCACAATCTGCAATTACTTCAAAATGATGCACAAGGTCAGGTCATAAGACTTCAAATACGAGGGCGAGTCAATAAATAACCAGCCTAACCTATTTCGGGTTGAGATCTACCGCTTCATTTTCAATATAATTTCCTTCCATGGCTATGCACTTGGACCAACGGTGTTCAAGTGCCATCAGCCCAGAAGTGAAGAAGTCAGGGTACTTTCCAAGGAACCACTCCTCAACTGCCGCCACGACTTCTTCGTCAGACCGGAAATGTCGTTCACGTATATCCTTTTTCAAATTTGGAAAAGGGAAGAAGTCGCTAGGAGCCAGGTCTGGCGAGTAGGCAGGGTGCGGTTTTAATTCATACCCATTTCGCTCCACAGCATCCATTGCAACTTTACAAGTGTGGACTCTTGCATTGTCCTGTTGCAGCAAAACACCTTTGGAGAGTTTACCACGGCGTTTCTCGTGGATGGCGTTCCTCAGCTGGTCTAGCAAGTTTGCATAGTATGCTCCGGTTATTGTACTTCTCTTGGGTAAAATGTCCAAAAAAATAACGCCCTTTGTGTCCCAAAATACTGTGGCCGTCACTTTGCCAGCAGATGGTTGAGTCTTGAACTTCTTTGGCCTTGGAGATCCCGGCCCTACCCACTGACGACTCTGGGCTTTATTTTCTGGTTCATAATAATGTATCCAAGTCCCATCCACAGTAACTAGACGCAAAAGGAATTCATCTTTTGACTTCAAACGCTTCAACAACGCACTGCATACTGATGCTCTCATTGCCATTTGCTCATTGCTAAGGGATTTTTGTACCCAACGGGCTGTAAGCTTGCGCATCCCTAAACGACCATGCAAGATTGATGAAACGGTACCATGTGAAATGCCTAATGCCTGTGCTATTTCTTCAACCTGACTTCGCCTATCTGAGTATATAAGATCTCTGACTATATTACACATTTCTTCGTCGGTGGCATCAACTGTGCGTCCAGACCTGGCTTCATCTTCTGAAGACGTTCTATCGCGTTTAAACTCCCCAACCCAGAATTTAACTTGAGAATAAGATGGTGCAGAAGACCCATACACATCAACTAACTCAGCATGTATGTCCTTACCAGTTTTACCTTTTAAATGCAAGTACCGAATTACAGCACGGTACTCCACTTTTGCTGAAAAGCTTGCTTTTACATCACTAGCCATGTTTGACATTCAGTATCTGACAAACAAATGACCGTATACATGTGTAGTTTTGTACACAGGTATAGTACATATATTGAAACAATGCGTGAAAATCTTGGATGTCTGGGTTGATCGGAGATGTCATAGGTTGGTTATTTATTGACTCACCCTCGTAGCAAACAGATTGTAAATAAGAAATAGTATTGTGACAGTGTGCCTCTATTTTAGACTGATTATTTTGTTCGGCTTAGCGAACAGGAAATGCATTTGTTCCCAAGACCTTTTAAAAGCATGTTAAAATTTATTCAGGTAAGAGCATCTCATCTTGAAAAATAGGCCCGTTAAACAATACATTAATTTGTTAAGCTTTAGGAGCACGATTTTTGAAGTCATAAATATTTCCAAGCTGACTATATTATATTGATTCCCTTCAGTAACAACGAATTCATGATTTTTGCTTCCACTGTTTATTAAAAATAACAAAACTTTTCAAAAGAAACCGAATTATTATTTCTGACAGACATTGTCATACAATATTTGGTAATCTATTTTTTTTATCAAATATGACTCTTTTTTTTGTGCAAGGGTATGCGAAGTAAATAAGTAAACATTCAAGAGTTATAGGTAAAAACACTACACTTCATTCTGGAAGTATAGCAAGCATAGATTGTAAATGTTTAGTTGAAACAAACTCTCAATGCTAGCAATGAAATTGTCAATAATAAGAGCGTCATGTGCTGTACTGGACCAAAATGTAAATGGCATTAGTGACAAACGGATGACAAATGTGGCATTTACTGCAGTATCAAGTTTTTTTCCTTTATAATTATGACCTATTAACCAGTGTTTTAAGCGACATGAACCATTTTTTACATGAAAACCTAAACCTCGTAAGTAAAGCATCCAAGGCAAGTGTAAACTGGAAATTGGAAAAAAAACTTGTGACCATGTCCATATTAACAAGAAATTGTTAAAGGATGAACAGAGACAGACATACAAATGAAAATGCGTCATGACATAAGCCATATGTGCACTTTATGCCCCGCAGAACTGAAAATGAGACATCTTAAAATAGGTCATATGACTAGTTTCCTACTAAGACATTTACACATACTTGCACAAATATGTTCAGTTCTACTTCTTAGCAATTTATTTCAGAACACCAATGAGGGAGTTCACCGTGTCTAGCTTTTCTTTATGTCCCCTGTCTACAGCATCCTCCCTATTTTGGTTGATTTCCATGATTAAGTCTTTCATGACATCAACAGAGCGTCTTTACACGTGTTACAGTCTCTGTAATCAGTAACATGACACAAATTATATTGACTTACTATTTCATTCTATTGACATAGACAATGGCATGAAAGGAAGATTACTGGCAGGAGTTGCCTTGACTGCAGTAGCTCAAAAACTAAACGACATACTATCTACCTGTTATCAAAGTTCATTTACAGTATATAATTTGTAGCTGTTAAATATTAATATACTCACAATGTTTCATATCCATACACCCAAAAAGTCATTTTATGTTATAGTGCTTGTTTATGTCTAAACCAGGCTTAACAATAAAGCTGTGAAAAAGAATTAAAATTTACCAATTAATGCTTCCAAAAGCTATTATACAGATAAGGACAGTTTTTGCTCATTTAGTATAAAAAGTGGGCTTTTCTTTGGCAAAAGCTGTTGGATTGTTACCTAATTTGATTTCTACGCATACGTTCAGGATACAGAACTAATAACTTAATAAATAACAAGAGGACGCTGAGGGGTCCTGGGTTGCTCACCTGAGGTTTACCGAGTTGTTTTTTTATAATGATGAAATAAAAAAGGGTTAACAAAATACCCTGTTGACCTAGCTTTTACTCTACGTGACCCAGATTAAAATCTCCCAAAATTTCACAGAGGCAATAATTTTGACCAAATGATTTGAACATCCTGTCATAAATATAACGAATAGATAGAAATTGTGAGCAAAACATTACAGTGAATATGACATACTTGGTTCCCCAAGATTATCATCACTGGTTCCCGAAGATACTACTCTCTTCATTTGATTGCTTTTGACTTTAGTGCCCGAATCTATAAAACACACTGGATTTGAATCTGGATTTTTTCAAAAATCTCAACTAACTCGTCGTCATTTGATAGAGGTGATTCCCCTGATGTGTTCTTTTTTTTCTTGTCCCTTTCAAATTTTTCTTTCAGACATTTCACCTTCAGGTGACATTGCTCAGCTGTGAAATTGTCGTTATATTTGTTAACCTCTGTGAAGATAGTGTTCCACTTATTACGTGTTAATGTTTTTGAGTCTTCATATTCTAACTTTGTTAGGGCAGTTTTTCTGCAGAAGTGGTCCATTTTGAAGCACTATTCTGTTCTGTATACTCTATAAGGAAACGTATTGCTATATATTAAAAGCTATATATGAAAATGGTGTTTTGCCCATATAAATGATATATAAATGATAGTTAACGTTTGTTTAGTTTAAATTGATGCTTTATTGATATACTGAGGGTTGTCGGTGGTATGCTACTGAGTCAATCAATCAATGATCACTGAACCTATATTTACCGTCTATTAAGATAAGAGACTTCTTAGAGATTTCTTGGGCTTTCAAGGATGGGATAGAGTCTGGAAGTGGTTCTCTATGGCATGTCCACCGGGGTTTTTCATCAGGACTGCAGATATATAATATAATATAATATATTTAGATACAGTGACCTTTCAAATTGACAAATAAATGTGAACTGTTACAGCTTATAATGTTCATAGTACAGAAATCAGAAGTAAATCTTATAAGAGAGATTATAGTGGTGTAATTTTCATATAAACTCACTGCAAAGCAGACAATCATATTCGGTACGAAATATGGCGAGGATGAAACATCAATTTGCACTTCGTAGAGTTTTAAACTGCATTTATACTCCATATTTACCATATTAAAAACCAAACTGCAACACAGTTCATTTGCCAAATATCTGGTATCTATCAAGCATAACTGATTTTACAAACAAATAAGTGTCAATACGAAAATAAGCCAAATATATGATTGCAAAATTTTCTTACGTAGAAGTCCCCGCCATATTTGTCTACATCTCGCCGGTGCTTCTGAACCGGCTTAAGCGGGGTACACCGCAGGCGCAAACGAAAGCAATCAAGCGGCTGAGCCGGTTCCGGAAGTTGAAATCGGGCGTAAAACGGCGTAACGCCAGTTTGCAAATCGAGTCCTACCAGTGACAAAGCGTTTTGACTTTATATTTGTATTAAAACAAGTCACTAATACTGATTTCCCAAATGTAAGAAAATACTTACATTGTATATGTAGGGCACAATTTTCCGCTTCGCATGCACTTAATCCCTTCAAAATTTATGAAGAGATAAATACATACAGCAGTTTTCTACGAAAGCCTTTTAGGATTTACAAATTTAAACTTTATTTGTTTTACATCGATTATGAAACAACTTAAATAAATCATTCTCGATTGCTATGACGGCGTATGTGGTCATTATAGTGGAAGGAATATGGAGCCCACGTGTTTGGACGGGCGAACACGTATCCTCTCACGTACGTCACCAGGGATCGAACCCGGGACGCACTGGTGAGAAGTGAAGTGCGTTACCACTACGTTATTCAGGAACCCATTAAGGATTACTGATCAAAGAAAATTCTAATTATGTCGTAATAATGCAAATCAAAGACGCAATAACGCGAAATTGAAACAAACAATAATGCCAAAACAAATGCGTTTTAAAGCAAGATGAAACAATGCGTCAAAATAGGCGCGTAAAGGACTCATAGGTGAAATAACGCGAGGTTAAGCTCGTATTAATGAAGAAAAAAAATAACGCAAAACAGAGGTATAATAATGCAAAAAAGGCGTTATAACGCGAAGGTAAAACTCGTACGTAGTAAGAGAACTCTCATTTACGAAAGGTATAGCGCCCTTGTTTTTGTTTGTTTGTTTGTTTGTTTTTTCCCGATAAACCGTTATACCGGTTTACGTTTAACAGTATATTGTATCATGAATGAATGAATGAAATGCTGCTTACATAAAAGAGTACTTTTCAGTCGGAGATCTAAAATCTGTAAGTCGGTAAAGGTTAGTCTAAGTGCCGTAAGTACGAGAGTTTCTATTGGTCCAAAAATCTCCACTACCTAGTGGGACTGCGAATAGTGGCGCGGCTTTTTAAATGCTAACTAATAATCCCACGGGCGATATATGGAGTAACGGAATGAGCGCTCGTGGGTTTCCGATGCTGGTTACTGACATATTTCTTAAGTTTTTCTCTCCAAACATCAATCCTAATTACACATTAAGCTGAAAATATACTAAGCGTTATAAGCTAATTTAAACTTTTTTTTATTTCACGTCGATCAGCAAACAAGTTCTTATTACTTATGCAAATTCCTCTCGACGGTTTCTTGGGTTGGACTAGTAGATTGCGCCTGTTGCCTTCTTACGGGATTCGAGCCCACAACCTTCGAATCCGCAGTCGGATACGTTACCCCTGGACCATGGTGCCCTTTACTTTATACAACATAATGAAAGATTTTGTTTAAATGTTAATTATTTTTTTATTAAACATACTATATCTCACTAAAATGACGTGTAAGGAGACTTTCTATACTACCAGCAATATCTACATCTATTGTACTGCGTATTGCTAGTCCCGTATTGCAATATGTATAGTATCGGAAGCTGACTTACTTTTGCGTATAGCGCCTTTTTTCGTTATTACGAGTTTCAACTTCATGTAAAAAAAATGCCTTTTTTCGCCTTATAACGCATTTGTTTTGCGTCATTATGGGATTTAGATTCGTTTTATTACGCCATTTTGCACTATGGCGCCTTTGGTTTGCGTTATAATTAGTAATACATTATTATCGCGTAATTATGCCTCTTTTCCGCATTATAAGGCATTAAACTTTATTTATTTTACATCGATTACGAAACAAGTTCTCACAACTTATATTAGTCACTCACGATTGCTCTGATGGTGGCGTATGTGGTCATTACTGTCAGTGTGGGAGGAACCCGGAGAAAACCCATGTGCCTGGACGGGCGACCACTGTACCCTCTCACGTACATGACCAGAAATCGAACCCGGGACGACGCATTGGTAACGCATTATAGTCTCGTAATAATGCCTTCTTAGCGTAATTACGCGTTTCTCTGCGTTACATGCATAACGCGTTTATTGATGCCGTAAGAACGCTTTATTTCGCATTATAAGACTTAATATTTTTTTAGCAGTGATCCTAATAGGCTTTCGTAGTTCTTTCCTGCAAATGGCAAAACATGCAGCATGCGACTGCTTTCAATGACGTCCCATATCGCGTGGTATGGTCACACTGATTACTAGGTATTTTCTTTTTATAGATACAATTAATGTACATATGAGAAATATTTTCTCCATCATGATCTTTCATTCTACAGACACACAATGAATAAATAAAAATGAAAAAGGAGAAAAAATAAAATGGAATTTGTGTTCATGTAATTCCGGTTGGTTAGCCCTTAGAAAGGTCTCTAAAGTATATCGATACTATACATGACGGCTTCTGTAAAGATTATTGAAACTCATTGTGTTACATGATAAAGGGGAAATATTACCGTCAATTGCTAAATTTAGAGAGGGATCCATAGTTGGTGCTGCTGGCATCATCACGGTTGACGTCGATGGTGCTGCAGTTGTTGTCGTTGTTGTTATCGTCGATGGTGCTGCTGTTGTTGTTGTTGTCGTCGTTGGTGCTGCTGTTGTTGTTGTTGTTGTTGTCGTTGGTGCTGTTGTTGTTGTTGTTGTCGTCGTTGGTGCTGCTGTAGTAGTAGTAGTAGTTGTTGTTGTTGTGTAATCCCAGTGTATCGTGTTACACGAGCTCCTAAACGTTTCCATGTCGGGACACTTCACTGCAAATATCTGCACGCAAGTCATGCTTCCGTTGAAGCCAGTATAGGTCCCTGACTGTGCCCCCCCTAATCTGAGCGTCCCGGGAAAAGATGTCACCATTTTATCCAGAAACACATCATAGTTGTGCTTCACTTCAATTTTTTCTCCATTTACAATATAAATAGATGATTTCGCCTTTTGAGAGTAATCTCTTTCGAGGGTAAAATCAAACCAAGTGTTATTGGGGACAGTGGTTTCATTAAATAAAAACGCCGCTCCATTTGAAAACTCAATGTATAACTGTGTGTCTCGAATTTCTATCCGAAATCCTGTCAGGTAATTAGGGTCTCCGTGATTGTAAACACTTTCGTAATCAATGAGCACTCCGTTGATTGCAATATTTTCTATCTTTATAGATACCCTTAGAGAATAATCTGCCACCAAGGCACTAGTATTCGGAACGAAGACGTCAACAAACGAATCTAAACTGCCATCGAAGGCTATTGCAGAATAGTCGTACAATGTTGAACTCGCATCGAATGTCACACTTCCGGTAGTTCCGTTCGAAGGTTCACTTTGGTCAACGTACCTGTGGAGGATGCCCTCTCCGAGGGGCCACACGTATTCAGGGAGAAATAATGGGTCTGGACATGCCGCATGTATACCTGTAACACAGTTGTAGTGTACACTATCATCTAGCCTTGGGTACCCAAACCTCCCTACTACCTGTAATTATCTGGACGTCGCTATATGACTGAAATACTGTCGAAGCGACGGTAAACTCAAAAAGTCCAGTCAAGTCAAGTCAAGTCAAGTCAAGTCAAACCTCCCTATTAAGACCACCATCGGTTCCCGTAAAAAGTGGTCTTAATAGGAGGGGGGGGGGGGGGGTGTGTTAAATAGTGACTTTTTCTAATATAGTCAGAACAGGATTTATAACTATTTGTTTCGAAAAGTCAATGGTCTTAATAGCGAGGTGGTCTTAATTCCGATGTGGTTTTATAGCGAGGTGAATCAATATGGCCGTTCCCTTATGTTACAATAGAAATCTAAAGTTTTCGCACCCTATAAAAGCCATCAATTCCACCTAAGCCATGCATTCATAACATAAGCTTTTAAAACGTCAAAAATGTAAATCTTAGGGGCAAATTAACATGTTATGACATGTGATAGAAATTCTTTTACTACCTTTCCTTGATAAGTTTGTTTTATGAATTATCAACCCTGAAATCTAAAAATAAAATGACTCTATTTTCTTACGGTAAAGTTTAACATTTTTATATAAATTTTGAAAAAGAAAAAAAAATCCCGAAAATCAAATTTAGTTTTTCATTTTCACAGAAATTGTTTATTTCCCATAGGCTTAAGTGTTAATTTAAATACAGAATTATTACCACCATATGTAATAAAACTAGAAGAATTTTTTTTTTCGATGAAACATTTTTATTTTTGATTTTCTTCAGCATGACAAAGTTGCATAGAAATATTACCACTTAAAGAAAAGATATGGTATACGGCTATCAGGATGCCTTTTACAGTAACTGTTGGTGATTTCGAGGGAACGTTTAACATCGACCAATTTCATCCAAACCTTGGTATGTTGACATAAATTACATTTATTACATAAACAGATAAAACTGTTTATTAAGAAATGAAATATTTGGGTATTTTCATTAGAATAAAATGTTGAAATCCTTCCCTATGTATTTATGTATTACTTAGCACTAAGTACAATTGGTAGAATCCGAGCCTATCAAGGGAACAAGAGATTAATCCTGCTGAATCCAGGATGTAAACTGCTAAAAAGTGATGCTTTTATGGAATATTTGATACTACTTCTTAAAGCAGTGTGGCTGTTAAGTAAAGGTACCCGTTAGCAGGTATCCGTTAGCACTGCGTTAATGGTACTGGAAAAGTGTAAAAAATTCATAGCGAACTAGGAATTATAGAAGGCATAACTTTTCGACACGAAATTTCGTTTTCGTGGTGTAATTTCAACTGTATACCACATTTTGGCAGCATCATACGCAAAAGTCCCTAAGTGAAAAAAAAATAAATAGTGTTTCTGATTTTGAGGGATTAAAATTAACAAGCCATGTTTCGACCCAGTTGGATATCTTGTCAATGTCAGTCATTAGATTTTGTGAAGCGACTTGCGGATTTTGTTCAATTACATAAAGACTAGTGTCATCAGCAAACAAACGGATGTTAAAATTTATTTCGGATGTAATATCATTAATAAATATTAAAAAAGAAGGGGGCCAAGTATTGATCCCTGTGGCACACCGGCATTAATATCAGCCTAGTCCAATTCAACCACAGGAATTACAACACGTTGTTTACGGTTAGATAGATAACCTGTAAACCAAGATGAATATCTACCAGCGCCTTTTAGCTTTTGATGTAGATCTCTATGCCAAACCTTATCAAAGGCTTTACTTATATAAAAAATACAGTTCGGAAAAGCTAACCGGTTCATTGTTGAGTCCCCTGCAACAAAACCGGATTGTGAGGTAGACAGAAATTTAATATCATGGAGATGGTTAAAATATAAGTCGTTCAAACACCTTTTCTATGGTATTTAAAAGCGAAATAGGTCTGTAATTAATTGGTTTTGAAGTATCACCCTTTTTGAAGACGGCAGTTACATGTGCCTCCTTCCAGCAATCTTGTAAGTGTTACAAGTAGGTGACCAGAAAGCTCAATAGAAGCCTCACGTAACACCCTATTACTAATTCCATCTGGACCAGATGCTTTACCAACTGGTAAGGATTTAAGAACATCAGTCACTTCAGAATGTGTCAAAACTATGTTTTCAGTCACTTGATCGGGAACAAATAATTCTTGTACTTTTTTACCCAGATCATCCAAACAGTTTTGTTTTTGGACATAATGATTCATTATATTAGCTTTTTCAGTATCATTTTCAGATACTCTATTTGTTTCTTCAGTGTAGAGTGGCAGAATATTATGCTGAATGTTTTTATACAAACGGTTTAAGGGTTTTCCACCAATCTTTATGATTAATGTTACTCTGTAAATTACTTGCCAATTTTTTAAAGCAGTTTCTTTTGGCGTTACTCTGTTTCATCTGTCTGAACGCTCGTCGTCTTAACTTAATTCTATGTTTTATATTACTATTTATCCATGGAATATCATTTGGATTAATAACAACAGTTTTGTCTGGAATATGGTTTTCAGCTATTTTCAATAAAGTGTAACGAACCTGCTTATTAGGTTGTAATTTAAATGTTTTCGTTAAAATAATTCTAGTAAAGTTTATCAAAGTTTCTACTTCCGGTTTCCCGATTCGATGTTTTCGACGCCGGCATTCTATCATTTTCAATATTTTAATATTAGGAAGCATCAAGTCGTAAGTTTTAATAGCTTATTTTATCATATTTCATTGATTTAATTCTTTAATTCCATTTAAATGCTTAAATCACGGCCATTTAGTCTCTCGTATAAACTGACACCCCTTGGCTATTCTTATTTAACGGAAATGGTTTTGCCCTGGGAGATTCTATGTTTTGTTGGTCACGTGACTCGTTGAAAAGTATATAAGGCCCCGCTCAGTTTTTCAGTCAGTCTGTGTTCAACTGTCATCAGGTCAAACTCCCAGATAGCAAGTATAACGCACACGTAGTTGATTATTAGACTGGTATTTCGATGCAAGTTCTGT
>CM037792.1:47873116-47886882 GCA_021229015.1 Solen grandis | reverse complement strand
AACCCAAAAGTCATCCATGGAACTACCAGCAAATTAAAATATGGAAGACATAATGAACAACATTCTGAGTACATATAACCTAAGTTTTTTTCGACTCTTGGAGAATTGTCATATTTTAATGTTTTGAAAGTTCAGGAATGAGATTATGCGATTCAACGACCCCAACAAATGTTGACAAATAATGAGACTTTGTCAGAAAAGAATCTAAAAGTCATCCATGGAGACCATTACAAAAGGACCTTACGGCGGTTTTTACCTTGATGAAAATAAGCTTTAGAACTGTTTTGTCACTGGGAATGAGACGTGAATTCATTTTCCTTATTCTGAAACGAAAGCTGTTTCAAAGCAGTAGATACAAGCAGGTTCCCCTTTTCCCAAGAAATTGAAGTTGTTTATATCTGCTGATATTGTTATGCTGTTTGCTTTTTGATATTCGTGTGGAATAGTACTAGCTCATTTCATAATAAAATGTATAACTGTGACTACTAGATGCCATTTAGAAGTAGTCTTAAACGATTAGATGAAAAGCTGAAAAACTGCGTCCTTCCTTTGGTTGACTTTGTCTTCTTTTATACTGCCACGTTACAGTAGAATCAACATCATCAAGAGGCATCTGTTTTCCAACCTTCAATAAGCCCGGAATTGCGCCCCCCTCCCCCCCGACTTTATTTGTTTTCAGAACTGAAAGAAAATGGCTAACAGGAAACTAATATGAGACGTTGGCTTTGATTTCGGTTGATAATCTGTGACTCAGCAGTTGATCTACTTCTTGGCAGTTAATCTACTTCTTGGCAGTTGATCTACTTCTTGGTTTTCAAAGGGAATACAAGACCTCACACGAAGATGGCAAAACTGTACCGATGTAGGCAGGGAATTTTCAAAAAAGAGTTGTTACAATATTTGAATTTATATAAATCGTAAACGGTTGTTTAGAAAAACAAAGTTCCGGATATTTTCTGAACACCATCTTGAATCTAAATAAGTTTGATGCAATGATATGTTAGTTATATTTTTATACATAAGGGGATCTTCAAATCTTAATTATTTTTAAAAGTTTCACGCTTTTTGTCGTATCATTCATTTTTCAAAGCGGTAAGAGTAACATGGTTGCAATATAATCATCACCATTATTTCCTCTGAATGTAACACCCTGTAAAACAGCACAACTTGGGAAATTTTCTTTCATGTAGTTCTTGAAGAATTTTTATTTCAAAAAAGAAATCAATTAACATGTAAAAAATAAGACAGTGTCTTTCGAAATTAGGTAAAATGGAGATAAAATTAAATAGTCCCGTTACAAAACAGTAAAATTGTAAATGGTAAAATTCTCTGTTTAAAAAGTCAATTTTACCATTTTTAATTCACGAATGTTTCCCTATAATCCTCCGAAAAGCATTATATAAATGTCATTAACATTGTAATTCAACGAATAAACCACTTCCCAACACATAAAATAAACATTAGCTGCACTAAATAAATGTTTAACACAGTTTCGCCAGGAGACATTGGCGTATTGAAAAGCTAAATCAAAAGGCTCATTGCAATTTGGTTAAGAGAAGTTACGAAATATGTTTTGCAAACATATATTTATTGAACAGGGTTGCTTGCAACCCTGTTCTATGGAAGCAACAATTTTGTACTACACAACATTCAGATTTCCCGCTTGTTTACTGCGCGGAAAAAATAGTTCCAAATTCTTCTTCCTTTATAATTTCTCAATGGTGATTAATTCTTTGTTTATTTCAATACGGCTGCATTATGTATATCAATGCTAAATTGAAATGTGTTTGAAATTGGTGCTGGAATTCACAAGTAATAAATTGTAATAAAAAAATTAATGCGCAAAGTGGCACAAATCGCAACAAAATTCGGAGATTTTTCAGGTCAGCATCCCTATATAAGGGCGCGTAAGTCTCGTTTACTTTCACTTTTGAAATTCCACATCCGGGTACATCGGCAGACGATTGTGTACTGTTTCGCCTACGGATGTTCCCACCGAACCGGTGGAAAACAGACCTGTAGTCTGTTTCGCTTCCCCACGAACGTGAAGGAAAGTAGAAAAAATGGGTCGACCGCTGTAGGTATGGCGATGATCTAACAATATTTAACGTTTAGATTTCAGTGTTTAAATAAAGCAGCCCTATTTCGGGTGGTGACTATTGCTTCGGATATTTTAAAAAAGTTTATGAATTTTCGTGGTTTTAATGATTTTCATCATAATAAACCTATATTGAGGGGGCAAATATGTTTCTAAATTTAGTTTTGTCCATATCTGACCAAATGAAACCCTTTATTTCTATCGTATTTATAAATGTCGCCTTATTTCGGACATGGAACAGTACTTCGGATATTTCTCGTAAATGACTCCGATATTATCCAAAATGGATATTATAACTATTAACATCATTAACCAAAGGATTTGAAAATTATTTCAACGAGAGTATTTAAGACAGCGGTTATTAGCATATTTAAATATGCAAGTGAATGTAAATACCCGAAGTATATAAGTATATCAATATACATACCTTTACATTTAAATTCAAAGCTATGAGTATCAACATGTAGAATCCATTTATTACATGTATTAAACATCACCCTGGCAGTGATGAAACTTTATGGTTTTTGCGACAATGACATGGCACTAAATAAGCAGTGCTTTTGCATATACATATGTAATCATACTATGAAATGTTAATTCATCATTGTATGAACTATTTTTGTTGGACCTATTCAGACGTGCAGACAGGGAGGTCAACAGCAATGACCGAATTTGCAGCTGTCACTTCATTGATGGCAAGAAGGAAAATGGACCAACCATTTTCACATTCAGCAAAAATGTTGGCAGCTTTCCAGAGATACCCACACCACAAAGGTATACATGAATAAGAATGTTTTATTATTTTCAACCAGAAATAATTGTCTAACAAAATATTATAATAATATTATCATTCCAGATAGAACTTTATAAAAGCAAATGTTTAAACTGATGAACCTCGCACTCAGTTCCAGAAATGATTGACACTGTGTCAGGATAATGAGACTGCATGGGTTAGGTATCATGTCACATATCTCTTGTGGCAACACTATATCACAGTAATAATCTGTCTTAATAGGACTTCATATTATTGACTAACTCCTAGTTTCAATTAGACTGAGTCTTCAAATGACTAAAATATTGTTGCTTGGACGTTAAACCTGAGAAACAAAACTGATTGAAGCAGAATAAAGGTACTTATCAATATTGCTGTAGGCATAATATTTGCACAAGCTAGCAGGGTATTGGCTTTACAAAATGATTTTTGATTTGTAAAGTTTCCAGACAGCACTCATTTAATTGAAGTATGTTTTTAGTACACACACCACATGTTGTAATTAATATTTCAATAACAAAGGCAAAGTTTACAAAAGCTCAAAACCATCATCCCTTTAACAAAAACAGCTTTTAGGTTTTTATTTATCAAAATGATATTACAGTAACTGCTTCTTTCCAATATAGACGAAAAAGACAAAAGGTAGAGTCATTTAGTGAGATAGTGTCCACAACTGAGGAACATGGAGCTATAGGGGATGGAGCTTCAGCTCTTGATCACAGCTACCATTTACAAATTCCTGACTGTGAGGATACTGATGGAGAACACACAGTACAAGTGAAATCTGGTATATATGAATAAATATAATAAACTTGTTTATGCAAAAACCATTCCTTTTATATTTAACTTGATCACTTGCTGTCCGACTGAATTAAGGAAAAAAAGCATCGTAAGAAAGTTAATAAAATCTTCAGTTATCGAGTTGAAAGAGCAGTTGCTTGAAGTAGGTTTATGTTGAATACCCATATTAAGAATATATTATGAAGTTGGAAATTTGGCTTGGCACAGCCGGGGATTGAACTTGGGTCTCTGGATAACAGGTCCAACATTATAACCACAAAATGACCACAATCTCATGTTCATTTGAGTTAAAAATTAAGCACAAGATGCGAGAACTACTCTGTGCCGAAGTACATGGTGACTTAAAGGGTCTCCAATGCCAAGTTATAATCTGCCCAAATTATCTTTATGATAGGGGTTTTAATTATTAACTGTTCTTTTAGTTCAAGACCTGGAAATGGAGATAGCTGGTCTGGAAAGAGAAGTAGAAACGTTACGGCTGCGAAAACCAAAAATGAAGTTACAGGACATCATTCAAGACACAGATAAGGTTAGCCTCTATATAATTATTCAATGCTAATTTCCTCCCCATCTAAAGCAAATATATTTCTGGTAAATATGATGATTTTTAACGATATGAAGGAAAATGTATTGTTTTGCATTAATAATTTCCTGTCTCTGCCATAAGTACAAACACACTTTTAGGCAATGGTAGATATACTAATCAAATCGTCATATAGAGGTAGATCCAGAGGGGGGTACCGTGGGTCCTGACCATACCTGAGAATTGGCTAATATGCCTTAATCATGCATAAAATAGTGGGGAAAAGGGACATGACCCCTCTGGAATTTGGCATCCCTTCCTCATACCGTGATTTTCAAGTGTGGTCTCCCCCACCCCCCATGTACAGTTAGTGAATTTCATACTTAGAACTGGGCATGGTAATTATCCCTTTCGGCCCCCTTTCTGGGTCCACACATCTACGATTTGTCTTCATCATATCAACAAAATGCTTTCGTTTTATTCACAGATGTTGCTGTATACTTCCTTGCCAGCGGATGTTTTCAACGTGTTGGCCAACATGCTTAAAAGAATGGCACCTTTCAATTATTATGCTGGATGGACAGTTACCTGTTTCAGTCTAGAAAACCAACTCTTAATGGTCCTGATGAAGTTAAGGTTAAACTGCAAGGACTTAGATTTAGCAGAGAGATTCAATACAAGCAGGGCAACTGTGTCAAATGTTATCAACACTTACATTTCTTTGCTGCATGAAATTTTATATGATGGTGTCTTGAAAGCTGTTGGTATCCCTAGTCAGTTGAAATGTAAGGGGTCTATGCCAAAATCTTTTGAAAACTTTAGTTCTGCCAGGATAGCAATGGATGCTACAGAGGTCTTTCAAGATGTTCCATCTGACATGAACTGTCCGTCTCTTTCGTACAGTAACTACAAAAGTAGGCATACTGTCAAAGCCGTTACCTGTGTCGCTCCTAATGCAGCATTAGTATATTGTTCTGATTTGTATCCAGGGTCAACATCAGATGCAGCCATTGTTGAACACTCTAGGTTACTTGACTCTAGGTTACTTACTTTACTTACAGCCAGGCGACATGATATTGGCTGACAAAGGTTTCAATATATTTGACAAACTGCCTGCTGGCGTTTCATTAAATATTCCTCCTTTCATGTCAAGCAAAGGTCATTTTACCAAAGAGGAGGCAGAACTTTGTTTTAAGATTGGAAGAAGTAGGATTCATGTTGAGCGAGCTAATGAACGTATAAAGAATTATGACATTTTAAGTCACATACCAGCCCAATACAGGCATTTATCAACAAAAAAATTTCAGGTTTGCTGCTGTCTTGTAAATCTTCAAGCACCATTGTTAAAGGAAATTGCAGATATATATGAAATTGTCCAGACTTAAAAGTGTCAAAAAAAATCTTAAATATCTCACTTTGAGAACATAGTTTGTTGAGTAAACCTGGTACATGTATAATATCTAATTCACGGTATTTCAGTTATTTTTAGACTGTGTACTTGAGACAGATATAGCGCTGCCACATTGCAGTATTACTTCAAAAACATGGCAGGATACTGTACACAGTCATATTATCCTGACACTGGGTCAACCAGTTTTGGAAATACCGGTACCTTTAAATGGTTAGCGCCATTCATAGGAACTATACCAGTACCACTTGACCAGTTTGAGAATATTAATCCTAGCATTTATTTTTTATTGTAATTCTTATGCAGCACAGAAATGTAATGTTAATTTGTTTGTTGGATTTGATGTCCCGCCAACAGTATTTCAGTAATTTGGAGACAATGTCTATTTGAGACAGATATAGTGCTGCCACACTGCAGTATCATGCCGTAGACATGTGGCATGATACCACACCCAGTCACATTTTCCTTACACCAGGCAAACTACCCTTATATGCTGAGTGCCAAGCAAGGGAGCTATAACAGTAGTATAACTGCCAGTACCATTTTTTATGAATTTGGTATGTCGTTGCTGGGGATCGAACCAACGACCTCCTGCTCCCACAGTGGATACTCTAACCACTTGGCCAACTGGGTAGGTCAAAGAGGATAATATCTAAATATCATTCTTTGTAAAAGCATGGTCCGAAATAAAGGCTGTAAGCATCATCTGTAAACATGAATGTTTTGTAAGAACAGAATTGACTGTTAAAACTTATTCTCATATTATTTTGAGGCCTATTTTCACTTTTTGTTTTCTCTGGCTTGATAACTTATTGTATTCCAAAACCAATGTACTTAAGCATTTTTTTTTCAAATGTACATTTAATCTTTTACTTTAAGCATTTTTCTTTCAGATGTGCATTTGATACTTTACTTTTGCAATATTTGCAGCTGCTATCATTTTAGGTGTGGCAATAATCAGAAAATATTTAATGTTAAAAGGATTTCCAATACTGTCAAACAGTAAAGTCTTTGCTATCTTGTTTGTTTCACATACTCGACTATAGATTCAAAGTTTGTAGATTAGATACCCATTTTTGACAAAGATTTTTCAAGACCTTCCCAGGTGCAAAGTACTGATCCAACCCAGGAACTATTAATGTAAGCTTTAAGAACCTTTTTCCCAATCAGTGTAAAATATTTAAGTTCAAAATATTTGTTACTAATCTATGTCTCAAAGTACAAAAATGTGGATATTAAGCTTATCAATTTTATTGTTAAGTTTTGCATTCCCCCCTCCCCCCCCCCCACACACACACACAATAAAAACACATTTTTATAGATAAGATACGATATTCTTTTATTATAGTGACATGTGTACATATATATAAATATCAACACATTTCATGTACAAATACAAAATACACCTGGCCCAACGGGCCTATATGTCACCTTTTGCAAAATAAATTGAGGAAATGTTCTCAAACTTTACAATGTCATTGTGATTAAAGAACTTATTGTTTGTGCTTGTCACTTATCGCCCAAACATTCACAAAAGAAACTATTAAGTCTTCAAACAATATTTTAAGTGCCATGTTTACCTTAATAACTAGTCATTTGTTTCATATAATTGGAAAAATGTGAATGTGATAAATTTGCATAACAATGAAATGTTCCTTGTTAAGGGTGTCAAAATGCATCTGTATGAGGTAAAGGGTTAATATACCCCCACATATTTAGAATCTGAGGGCACTATATATAGAAGTCGCATCTTTCCGTCAGATTGTAGGCAAACTATGTACTATTTCTCTGCTACCAAAAGTCAGATTTTGATAAAACTTATATTTTAATTGTCTAGTTTTTTTGGAATTTTGGTTAAAGGCCCTTGCTTGTATTTATTTAGCATAAATTGTTCACACTATATACATGTATCTCAGTTACCATTTGTTTGATTTATATTTAACTTCATAGTAGATGAAAGTATCAGTATAATTTTGTACATTGTTGAGATATCTTGGCACATCAAATTCCACATATTGTTCGCTAGTCATGTAAATGAGTTATGGTACTTTTGATATACATGTATTTTGTTAAATTTATTTTATATATTTTGTCTACACTGTTTCTCGGCTACAGTTAGACTGATTTTAATTTTTACATTAGTGTATTTTGTAACTACCCTTGATTAGATATTCAGTAATAAGTACAAAGCGCACAAGTGCATATATTAGGTGTGTCATGCTTGCATCAATTTTCATTGATGTATGGCCTTTTGTCATTTTTCTGTAGAACTGTTTTTAGCTCACCTGAGCACAACGTGCTCATGGTAAGCTTTTGTGATCGCCTTTTGTCCGTCGTCCGTGCGTGCCTGCGTGCGTGCGTCCGTCGTCAACAATTTCTTTAAACAATATCTCCTACTAAACTACTCACTGGATTTTGATAAAACTTCACAGAAATGTTCATTATGGGGCCCTTTACCAAAGTTGTTAAAATTATTTTGATTTGTCAAAAATCTAGGTCACAGGAGCTAAAAATAGATTTTAAAAATGAAAATTTTAAAGATCTTCTTCTCCGAAACCACAAGGCCTAGCCTTTCGATTTTAAGTAAGTAGCATGATCTTATGACTCTCTACCAAGATTGTTCAAATTATGACCCTGGGGTCAAAATTGGCCCGCCCCAGGGGTCACTTGATTTAACATAGGCTAATATAGGGAAAACAATCTTCTCCGAAACCACAAGGCCTAGCCTTTTGATTTTTGGTATGTAGCATGATCTTATGACTCTCTACCAAGATTGTTAAAAATTATGACCCTGGGGTCAAAATTGGCCCCGCCCCAGGGGTCACGATTGAACATAGGCTAATAGAGGAAAGACTTGCAAAATCTTCTTCTCAGAAACCACAAGGCCTGGGGTTTAGATATTTGGTGTGCAGGATTGTCTAGTAGATCACTACCAAGTTTGTTCAAATCATGGCCCTGGGGTCAAATTTGGCCCTGCCACAGGGGTCACTTGATTTAACATAGGCTAATATAGGAAAAACTTGAAAAATCTTCTCAGAAACCACAAGGCCTGGGTTTAGATATTTGGTGTGCAGCACTGTCTAGTAGATCACAACCAAGCTTGTTCAAATCATGGGCCTGGGGTCAAATTTGGCCCCGCCCCAGGGGTCACTTGATTTAACATAGGCTAATATAGGAAAAACTTGAAAAAATCTTCTTCTCAGAAACCACAAGGCCTGGAGTTTAGATATTTGGTATGTAGCATTGTCTACTGGGTCTCTACAAATGATTTTAC
The DNA here is from genome assembly GCA_021229015.1 of Solen grandis. Lineage (NCBI taxonomy): Eukaryota > Metazoa > Mollusca > Bivalvia > Adapedonta > Solenidae > Solen > Solen grandis. The sequence continues at coordinate 47,878,006 of CM037792.1, read as the reverse complement.
AAATCATGACCATTGGGTCAAATTTGGCCCCACCAAAGGGGTCCCTGATTTTACATAGGCTAATATAGGAAAAAACTTGAAAAATCTTCTTAGAAACCACAAGGCCTGGTGTTTAGATATTTGGTGTGTAGCATTGTCTAGTGGATCTCTTCTACATTTGTTCAAATCATGGCCCTGGGGTCAAAATTGGCCCCACCCCAGGGGTCACTTGATTTAACATAGACTAATATAGGAGAAACCTGAAAAATCTTCTGCTCAGAAATCACAAAGCCTGGAGTTTAGATATTTGGTATGTGACATGGGCTAATAGACCTCTACCCAGTTTGTTCAAATCATGATTCATGCATTGTCTAGTGGATCTATATTTAGTTTGTTCAAATCATGGCCCTGGGGTCAAATTTGGCCCCGCCATTGGGGTCACCTGATTTTACATAGGCTAAGATAGAAATAACTTGAAAATTCTTTGTTTTAGGAAACTAGAAAACACATGGCCTGGTGTTTAGATATTTGGTGAAAATTGGCCCTGCCCCAGGGATCACTTGATTTTACATAGACTTATTTTGGAAAAAAGCTAGAAGAATTTCTTCTCAAAAACCACAAGGTCTGGAGTTTAGATATTTGGTATGTAACATGGGCTAATAGACCTCTACCCAGTTTGTTCAAATCATGACCCTGGGGTCAAAATTGGCTCTGCCCCAGGGGTCACTTGATTTTACATAGCCTAATGATATCAGGTGAGCGATCCAGGGACATCATGGCCCACTTGTTATTACTTTTTATGCCTTGTGCTATTTTACCATATCATATCAGCAGTTTAATGTTTCAATATGTATAAGATCTATCAGTCATGTGTGTGTGTGTTTGCATTACTCAGCTGTTTTCATTTTAATCTGATGTGTTTACAATAACTGACAAAGCAGCATCATCATTATCATTGATAGTTTTTGATATTTTTCATTCTTAGCTCACCTGAGCACGAACTTATAAAAGTACAAAAACTGAAAGTTTATTTTTAGCTTGACTATTAAGAGAACAGTCCAAGCTATTGTTCTATTCATTGACGTTGAATGCTACAGTTTTTCAAAAAAATCTTTTGTGCCAAATGCATGAAATTTTGATTTTAACATGTTCTTTAAACCAAATGATGTAAATATTTTGATTTTAAAAATTGTGCCAAAAACAAGTTTTTTATCTTTTGTGCCTGTATGTAAATGTTCTATATTCATATCAGACCCACTTCAGACATCAGCATTCTTACAGATTATTTCACTCATTAGTAATGGCTTATTATAAAGAGATAAACTTATTTCAGAAATATATATGCATGTGCCTATTTATATTACCGGTACTTTAAACTTTTTAGTATAAAAGGTATCAACATAAACTTCATATGTGGATAGATCTCATCAAGGGGTGGGGGTGCAGTGACCAACAACCATAACTTTCATGTGCATATTTGAGTTATTGCCCTTTGTAAATTTTCATACTTCATTTCTGTCTAGGCTGTAACTCAAAAAATATAGAAGGTATTAACATGAAACTTAACCTTTTCTATGTCTTTTGCCTCCACCTAGCGGTGCTTTTGTTTTTTTTTCTTTTGTATACATTTATTTTGAATATAGAAAAGTTGCAAGTAGTAATTTAATGTGTTTTGTTGTTATTGTTTTGTTTTTTTGTTTTATGCATTTTGATCATACTACTGCAAACCATTATTACGGTAAATTTTAGCTCAGTTACTTGAAGAATTACGTAATGCCATTTAATCAACATGTATTTTAGTGAGGTTAGTAAACGCCATCCTAATCATGCTTATGCAACGTTATGTTGACAAGTCCTTTTCATTCATACCATTTACAGATGAAGGTCGAGTTTGGTTTTAATCCACTTATTTCTGACAAAAATATGGGCATTAGATTACAAAACTGTAAACATTCTAAATTAGATCATTTTTAATATTTTTTCATTATATTTCAAGCATTATTTCAAGCAATATTTCAGTTTATTAAATCATATACTGATGCACTGTGTCATTCGTAGAAACTATTGCAAGGTTAGTGCAAAATGTTATCTTTTGTTTGATATTCTTATTATGTTCACTACACAAACATTAAAATGATACAAAATGTTTGTTTGTCCACTGTTTCTTACATTACAGGTAATAATTCCTTAATTTTTATCATCACGTGCTGCTGGTTTAACAATAGCTCCATTCACAAGAGCACAATGGGTTTGTGTAACTATCAGAGACCATTGTTTACAACACGTTGCGCTTGATCTTCAAATATATTTCTGCCCATTGTATTTAGCCTACCGTTCATGCTGACCGCGGGGTTAGATTGTCCACTAAGATTGCTTGGTCCAGTGAGAGGATAATGTTACTGGGTGTGATATCACACCACATGTGTACAGTAAGAAACTGCAGTGCGACAACACATTATCCATCTCGAGCAGACGACCTCCAAAAACCAGACCATCTCTGATTGCCTAGTAGTTCTGAAGCACGTCATTGGTTTATTCACATTTTGCCACATACCGAAGTTTTTAAAAATGGAACTGATATACCTCCCTTGCATGGCACTAAGTATAATAGGGGTAGGTCTAGAATATATTGGCCAAGTGTCAGATTGTAACTGCGTGTGGTATCCTGCTGAAGCAGTTGACTGAAATGCTGTCGGTTGGTATCGCTGTACAGTTGTACCTGTATTAAGCGGTCAACCTGCATCTAGCGGTCAGTTTTTGATATCCCAAAATAGGATGTTATATGTTTTACCTTCATTGAACGATCACCTCTGTTCAGAGGTCACATTTTTAGTACCCTTGGTTGGCCGCTTAAGACAAGTTTGTATTTCAATTTTAGAAGAAAATAAGAGCTATTGTACTCGCAACAGTATTACTCATCTGCAGTTAACCCAGGTTCAGTGGTTAGAGCGTCCGCCTCAGATGCATAGGTAGTCAGTTCGATCCCCAGCCACGACATACTACAGTCGTTAAAAATGGTACTGGTATTGCTCCCTTGCTTGGCGCTCAGCATATAAGGGTAGTTCCAGGACTGGTTGGCCCAGGATAATGTGACTGGGTGTGGTATCATGCCAGATGTCCACGGCTTATACTGCAGTGTTGCAGCACTATATCTCTTTCAAGTAGACATCGTCTCCAAATGACTGAAATACTGTTGGTGGGACGTTAAAACCATCAAACAAACAAATCAGCCCAGGTTGTTTGCGCTCTAGCAAACGTAAACGGATCTCAAAAATGCTACATCAGCAAAGTTAGATAACCTACATGAATTGACTATAACCAAACAAAAATTGTACACCAGACAAAAACTTTCATCTTAAAAAACCCTTTTCTTTCAGCGCTTTGATTAAATTATGTGGTTGTGTAGGATAGTGTGGGATAACAATGCTATTGTATATATGAATTTACATGTACTTTTTATGACAATACTGTGACAATGCGTCGTCACAGGTTTAAATACAATCTCTGACAAATGCGTCAAGGAGTTGGCGCTTTGGCTAAGTGGTTAGAGCATTGGACTCGCATGCTGTCGGACCAGGGTCGAGTTTGTTATATTGGTGGCAGCGGTTGGATAACGTCAACTACCAGACCGGAGTTGCCTTACCCATATGTTTCCCAGGCCAAGTCTCGGGTCGAGACTTCTCGGAGGGGATAGTAATATGAAGATGATGCGTCGTCACAGGTATAAATACATCTCTGACAACTGCGTCAGGGAGTCGACTTTTTGGCTCAGTGGTTAGAACATTGGACTTGCACGCCAGCGGACCAAGTTCGATCCTGGGCCGGGTCGAGTTTGTTACAATACAAATAAAGAAATAAAAATGTACCGTTGGAATTAAAATATACACAGTAGTATACACACTAGAATTTGTGTACAAATATTAAACTGGTAAAGCAGCTTAACTATTCACACAAGTAAACTATTGCATCAATCTGAGAAAATGAGATCATTTTACTGAGATCATACTTTTCAGACTTATCATATGTCCATTTACAATCCGTCATATCTTCGCATGTATAACCATACGCATGTGTACCGTCTCATATACATATGAAAGTCATTGTACTCAAGTGAGCTAAAATAGCTAACATAATCCTTTGGATCTTTTTCCTGTTACAAGAAGACTTGACCGATGAAGACTTTTGACAATCTTTACAAGTCGTTATATTACCCAACAAGCCTTTCTTGGCAACTCTAATGCCATCAGTGCTATGATTCCATAATGGCGTTGTAATAATTGGAACAATCTGTGTTGCAGATTGCTAGGAAAACGTCTCCAGAAAGCAATAGCACAAGACAAGGTGACACACACAATGACCATAATAAAAGGTAGATACATATAGGATAGTTTAATCTGTTAAACATGGCACGACTTGACTTGACTTGACTATTTGAGTTTACCGTCGCTACGACAGTATTTCAGTCATATAGCGACGTCCAGCTAATTACAGGTGGAGGAAGACCCCGAATGCACGAAGGCATCCGGATAGAACCACCGACCTACCGCAAGCCAGCTGAAAGGCTTCCTCACATGAAAATCCGAATGACCCTGCCGGGATTCGAACCCATGCGGTGAGGGGCTGAGTGAGTGTTAAAGTCAGCGACTTTACCCTCTCGGCCACGGAGGCCCCAAACATGACACGAGTTCAGTGGCAAGGTTGCAAATGCTGAACAGCTGTGTCACATCAAGTGTCAGCCATCCTAATGTGAACTTCATCTGGTTGCCTGGAGAACCTCCTCTTGATTTCCATATTAAGTCGTACAAGTATTAAATGAAAATAGCCAGAAGCACCTACAATAAAGCATATTTCTTACCCCCCACAGTTAACAGAAGGCCCTTGTACACGTGGTAACGTACGAATTATTCATGT
>CM037792.1:47823016-47873016 GCA_021229015.1 Solen grandis | reverse complement strand
GATCCACCAACATTTATCACTTCGCTTATGTCGGCTCACACTTGGGTGGTTTTCCTGTGATATTAAGGATAAACTGACAATTTCGAATAATTATAGATTATAGGTCATTATAGAACATATCTTTTAGAATTGATAGCTATAAAATGAAGCCTTTACAAATGTGCATGCTTATTTCTGGTATATTACATCAAAATTTAAAAGCATTAACCATTAAAGTGTTGTTAAATAAAAAAAAAAAATCTTTATTTGAAATTCATTATATTATTATTATCATTATTTTATTAAAACAATTGCTTTTACGACGTTTACGATGCATATACAAAATTAAATGTTACACTTAATAACAACAATACTTATATATTTGCTAGATACGTATATTAATGGTATTGAATATGATAGATATGTAGCTTAGAGAAAATGCCAGTTCTCATTTTTAAAAAGGTGAGCTTTTTGATCGCCCTTGTCCGGCGCCTCTGTCGTCGTCAACAATTTTTTAAATAATCCTCTGAAACCGCTGGACAGAATTTAATGAAACTTGGCAGGAATGTTCCTTGGGTGAGGCTCTACAAAAGTTGCTAAAATAAAGTTGATCCATGAAGAACTCTGGTTGCCATGGCTACAAAAGGTAAAATAATTTGAAAACTTTAAAGATCATCTCCTTCAAAACTACTGGCCAGATTTCAAAATAATTTGGTACAGATGTTCCTTGGGTCAACCTCTACCAAAGTTGCTAAAATTATTCCGATTCGTAAAAAAACATGGCCGCCAGGGGCGGAGCTTATTTGCCTTATATGTATATAGAGAAACCTTTAAACAACATCTCCTCTAAAACCACTGGACAGAATTTGATTAAACTTGGCAGGGATGATCCTTGGGTCAACCTTCACAAAAGTTGCAAAAAAATTGGAAAAAAGAAAAAAAATGAAAACTTTAAAAAACATCTTCTTCAAAACTACTGGCCAGATTTTGAAATAAATTGGTACAGATGTTCCTTGGGTCAACCTTTACCAAAGTTGTTAAAATTATTCCGATCCGTTAAAAAAACATGGCCTACAGGGGCGTAGCTTATTTGCCTTATATGTATATAGAGAAACCTTTAAACAACATCTCCTCTGAAACCACTGGACAGAATTTAATTAAACTTGGCAGGGATGATCCTTGGGTTAACCTTCACAAAAGTTGCTAAAATAAACTTGATCCTTGTAGAACTCTGGTTGCCATGGCAACAAAAAGAAAAAAAAAATGAAAACTTTAAAAATCATCTTCTTCAAAACTACTGGCCAGATTTTAAAATAAATTGGTACAGATGTTCCTTGGGTCAACCTCTACCAAAGTTGCTAAAAAATTTCCGATCCGTAAAAAACATGGCCGCCAGGGGCGGAGCTTATTTGCCTTATATGTATATAGGGAAAACTTTAATCAACATTTCCTCTGAAACCACTGGACAGAATTTGATTAAACTTGGCAGGAAAGATCCTTGGGTCAACCTTCACAAAAGTTCCTAAAATAAACTTGATCCATATAGAACTCTGGTTGCCATGGCAACAAAAAGAAAAAAAAAATGAAAACTTTAAAAATCATCTGCTTCAAAACTACTGGCCAGATTTTAAAATAAATTGGTACAGATGTTCCTTGGGTCAACCTATTTATCTCAGGTGAGCGATTTAGGGCCATCATGGCCCTCTTGTTGATAACATGTTTTACCATAACTTTCTTTTTTGTAATAAATATCTAACTAAAAATTTCGATAGCATTCTTCCGCGTTATTAAAATAATTTATCGCGAAAGCCGAATCCTGAATGCTCAACGTAATTTGAAATCTAGATAAATTGATCAAAGTACTCCTCAAAAACACTTGATTGATTAAAAATTCTATTCCAAGGTCACCTTACCTGTAAAAAAGGATGGTTTCAAGTCTGCTTCCGTGACATGAAATGCAAACTTTTTTTTTTTGCTGTTTTTCCCTTTCCACTCATTTGCTGGTGAAAATTAAGTAGGAAGGAATGGGCAATTTAACTAATATTAATGAAACAATGCAAATTGTTTGACATGTCATTGATATTTTGGAAATATCAATCTAGGTTATTTCAATGTGTTTTTGTAGTTTCTGCCTACAGATAAAATAATCTCGTATTATCGTGACATGTGTTTTACAACATGAAATTAAAGGAAAACATATAACTGATTTTAAATTGAACACACGGCCCAGTGGGCCTTTAAGTGACCTTAACAAATGTTAGTATATTAATCAATCAATCACGTGATAAGAGATATTTAGTAGAGTTACACAAAACCACATAATCTATTCTTAAGTCTTATCATAAATATGTATGAAATATAAAAGAAACATTCTTATATTTGTATTACAATGCATATCAGCTTATGCTAATAATATATCAAATATTAGAATTATAATGAAACTGATACATAGTGTGACTGAAGAGGCTGTATAGAAATAGTATAACATGAGCTATGCAGAGTGAATTAACATGAAGACAACATGTACTAAATTGTATCAAGTCATCGTTTCTTGTACCATGAACAAATATTCAAATACATGTTACCATAATAATTAATACTATATGCAAGTGAAGTATTGGAAACAGTTTTATGAGGTAATATACCACCATGTAAAATTACATAATAATAACAAATGCTTCAAGACTCCAAAATCTTTGTAGAAATATGTCTTGATATACATATATATGGAATATTACATTAGTGATACAAAATGGTTCGCTTGGCCATAAAGCTATGAATTTTCACATTTTCTTGGAAAGTTGTAGTAGATATACCAATTATTAAACCAGTTGATCGCTTATATTGTTCTTAAATGATAATATCTCCAAAAAAAGAAGTTTGAATAGTTTCATATAATGGACACTTGACTAGAAAATGTAACTCTTTTTCTACAAGTCCATTGTCACAGAACACGAACAGTTTCTCGTCTGGGGCTTCACCGTTATATCGTCCAGTTTCTATCCTAATTGGCAGGATACCAAATCTGATTTGAGCAAGCATCGAACACTCGTGTTTTTAAGGTCCAACATGACGTATTTCTTGCACTGAAACTGATGTTTAAAAGTCCGTAGCTTGGCTTGTTTCACATTGCTGCGTCCATATATCTGAGTAGTGTTCTATCAACCTAATCTTAGCACAGTCCATGTTCACATACGACTTACTATAGAAATTGTTACAAAATCCAAGTTTAGAATAACCTTAATATCCGTAAACCAGTTAACAGTATTTTCAGATTTATGGTAGTCTGCGAAAAACACAAGCTTTGTAAGTCTCGTGTCATTTAAGCTGGTCAACCTATTCCAGTACCTTATAATGGACAGCCATTGTCGATATACGGCCGGAAGCCACCCTGTTTCACCGATAAGAGCCGGTACTGGTGTGAATCGATGAACGCCTGGAAAATAACTGAGGGTACGATTATGGACACTTTCAGTACTTTGAACATCATTTTTTTCCCACACTGAAACACAGTAATCCGCTATGGGGGTTACACAAGCAGTATACATTTTTTTTGAAAAGTGTTAAAGCCACAATAGTTTAACTTATGTAACAATGTCATTGATGAACACTGAGAAAATTATCGGCGACAAATTGTCCCCTTGCTTCGCACCGGTCGTACTTAGGAACCACTCCGTTAACTTATTGTTTATCTGTATACACGATGTGAATTCGCTGTATATACTTTTGATAGAGTTGTATGTTTGTCCATTTATCCCATTGATGAGTAGTTTGTACAGCATCATGCCGATACATGTGTCCATGACACGTTGGAAAAGTTGTTGTAAAACAGTAAGGATTGCAGGGAACTTTAAAATAGCATACGGTATCTCGTCAATTCCACACGCCGATTTGGACTTTGATGACATAAAAACCTTTGAAACCTCCTCTAAAGTTATACTTCTAATAAGCTGTTCGTTCTGTACATATGATGGATCCAGCATATTGGACTCAATAAAACGTTTATGTTGAACAATTCTATTAAGAAAGGTTCGTCAAAGTCACTGTTATCATCACGGCTGTACAGTTTATCAAAGTCCGCTTTCAATTTATCAAATACCTTGCTTCTTTCTCGATTTATTTCTCAATTACTATCTTTTATTTCCACTGGTATAACTCTATTCTGTCTCGGTCCAAGTTTACGTCTTTTCTCCCAGAAATATCTCGGGTTTGACGACGCGCTGTCCTCAATGTCCGGGGCTACGGTGTAACGGTACTGCCGCTGCGTCTGATGTAGACGCCTGTCGAACTTATCTCTCGCCTGGATATATTCTCTTTTTAACGCCTGTCTCTCACTATGATTGTAAATGCATCTAGTGTAACGTCGTTCCTTTGTTCTCACGTCATTCCACAAATCCGTTAAAGATGCATCCCAGTTAGGTTTATTGTGTTTGTACTTCTTCCTGGTACGTTTCGTCGTGCCTGTTTTGGTAGAGAGCTCTCCATTTCAGAAACCATGACATTACAGAACTTATATACATTGTCAATGTGTTGCTGAGTTTCTCGGCACCTTTCAATGATTTGTATTATGTCTAACAGCGCCAGCCGTAATATATCATTTCCCATAAAGTCACGTGGTATTTTGTTAATATTGTACCAAGACAGACGGTCTATCTCCTAATCATGTATGTACGTTTGGTACGTGGAACTGCTGCCTGGTACACTAAACTCCGCTGTCAGTATACTGTGACCTTGGACAGTGATCTTACACCAAGCAGGCGTTGTAATTCATTGTCATTGATTTTCGACTGCATTGGCTCTACTTTTAATGACTTAACGTACTAAAATATGTCATGGAGTAAAAATATATAGTCTACCACCGCTCTACCTTTGCGTGAAACGGACATGAAAATGTCTGACCCTAACCCCTTGGGGACACAAAATCTATAATCATTTAAAAACTCAATAAAACTTTGTCCATGGTGATTTGTGGTCTGGTCAATTATGGTTCTTCCAGGAATCACTTAAAAGTAAAAAAAGGCGGGGGGGGGGGGGTGTCAATCTCGCGGACACTATTAAACTCGTTCCGATTCGTGAGTTAAAATCATCACAAAGGAAACATTGTATCACATTCATCATTTATGTATATCTGCGCCAATAACTGAGAAAAAAGTCCCTGAGCATCGCGTCCTCTTTGTGAATTTTCTGAAGGGAGATAACGCAAAAATAAAATAAATACATAACCGCTAGTCCTGTGTTCGAATCTTTTTATAAGTATTCCGTCATATGATTTGTCTATAGTTGATATATCATACTCCTCACAAACCCAGCTTTTCACTTACAGGCCTACCCCACCGGACGGCTTTGGTGTGTTTCTGTGTATTTCCAATGGGTTAAAACCATACCACTTATATCCGTCTATAGATATAACATCCTGGCCACCAAGATGCGTTTCGCATATAGACATTATATCACTGTCTAAGTTACTAATGATATTTCTTCTTAACTAGCTATCGTCTTTTATCCATCCACATATATCAAATTGTCCCAATTTAATATATCCATCGGGTCGGGATGTTTCCTATGCCCTATCTAAGTTGGGATGCCCACGGTTTCGTTTCGAACTCTCGCCCTGTTGATGCACGCTTTGGATAATTCTTCCACTTGAATTCACGCGTAATGATCCCCGTTGTGGTAACTCGCGCAGTACAGCACGTGCATTCATTTCCATTAAACGTTCAATGTGTGATTATCTCTCAACTTCATCTTGTTGTGGAGTACCAATATTTTTTCGTCGACATTCTGAAAACTAAATTTCACAAGTCCTGGACAATTCTTAAATCGTGTCAGAAGCCTCGTGGCTCCGGTCACCAGCACATTGTTGGACACATTGTTCCCCAGGGTTCGTATCAGTTCCTCCGACTTCTGTATTAAATCCTCATCCTCGGTAACGGGAATTCCACTCGCGATTATAGATAAGTCTGGGTCATTTAATGGTTTAATGTGTCTCCGCGACTGACCACGCGACTGGTCTGTATAATCCATTCCATGCTTTCTTGAGCTGTGTTCGATCGTGTAGAACTTGTCAAACGTTTAGTCTATCAATCGCCTCATCCCATCCTGTGATTTTATTTATGCCCAATACAGTCTCTAATAATATAAGAAAATAATAAAATGATTTTTTACCTTTTTTTTATAAATTATATTAAGAGATAATATATTAAATAAATCATTTTGATGAATGGAGTAAACTTCAAACATGTTAAATTAGACTTAACATAAACGGTGTACATTTACACTATAAAATGACCACATATTTGTTTTTAATTTGCTGCTGTTGTTTTGGGTTTGTGATTGTTTCTATGTTTGTTTTACTATATCTGATCACTCGTTTGTTCTGACTTGACGTTCGAAGTACTAAGTCACCTTAACGAATTAAGATACGGCTAGATAACAAAACATTTCCAGAACGACCGTCTTTCATGTGTGACTTTATTATTTTATTATTTAATGCTTGGATAAGCTATGCAAGGCGATACACCCTACATAATGTTGAAATGAGAAGGGAATGTTTTCGGTGGCCCTTATTGATAATTCTATCTTGTAGTAAAAATAATGGAAAAGAAATAAAGGGAAATTTAATAAGTAGAATTTTATTGATTATTTAAATATAAAAATAAACAACAGCTTCGAACAATATTTGTTAAGTATAGTGCTATCAAATTTAATATTCCAATATTGATATTCTCTATGGATAATTAAGCGGCAATAAATAAGTTTTCATTTTTCCCTAGTCATCGAAAACAAAATTAACAAATTTGAGAGTAAAATTAGAAACAGTGTGGTCAAGGTAAACTTTTTTATTTTTAGTTATGTTTGGATTAAAAAGATTTTTATACAGAAACGATGACTATAAATTAATGTATTCTCAAACATACTCAATATGTCTAACAAATTTGCGAACTTCAATATAATAACATATAAAATAAGGATTTCCAATTGTGCTTGTACATGTTATGCTTTAATTAAAATTTTTAAAAAAATACCATTGTAATCAATAAATATTTCATTTACTTCTGATATTTGCCGTTATTTTCCTCATACGATATGTTGCATTTTTATAATTTGTTATCATTTATATTTTAACTCGAATTCATTAACACGACGTTAGTTTTGAAAAAGGCATTAAGAAAAGTTTTATTGACACGAAATGATATCTTGTCATGGCTTTTAAGATAATCGTTACACAATCAGAGAATATTTAGTGAATATACATCATATTGAAATGAAACGATACCAGATAATGTATTAATCAATATTTCATTTACTTCTGATATTTGCCGTTATTTTCCTCATACGATTTTTTTTAATTTATTTGTTATCATTTATATTTTAACTCGAATTCATTTACACGACGTTAGCTTGAAAAAGGCATTTAGAAAATTTTATTGACACGAAATATCTTTTTATGGCGTTTTTATATTTCATCGACAATATTTCACTATGTGGACTTGTTCCTCAAAAAGATAGCTTAAGTTATATCTCACTGTTCATTGTAACGCTGTAGACATGAACAAAAAATAATAAAAGATGAGCGTATATTTTTGCAAGTAACAGTTTATACAGGGAAATATGAAACTGGAAATACACTATATAAACATGTGACCATAACAGAAGCTTCCAAAATATGCAGTCTACAAGGAATTCTATTTCAATGCCATTTTTATCTCTACGCCTTTCCATGTATATTTGGCGCAAAAATTGAAGTCGTCAGGTTGCTATGATGTTGTTTTTAGTAAATAAGACATAGAAACTGAAATCCAAAACCAAAATAAGAAATGCCTTTATGCGAAATGCGATAACAATATTAATTGAGTTCAACTGGAAAAAAAGTTATGACACAAGTGTCATTTATCATTTATCAATAAGGAATGTTTACATTGTTTGATAGTTAGTCTTTAAAAGATGCGCACTAGCAAAAACAAACATTTTAAAAATATTTGAGAATAGTAACGGAAGTTTATGAAAAAGAGCATCTTATACATCAGTCGCTGTTTCAAAGTATGAAAATATTATTTAAATAATGTAAATGATTTCAGGTATTACTTAGGTAATCTGCTAATCGAAGTTATTTTCTACTAATAATAATATTTTCTAAGTCTATATAAAACACGCGGATGGGTATTTTCTGTGAAAATAACTTAACAATATCTGATGCCCAATTCGGGGTTTAGAAAAGGGCGTTCTACTGTTAATGCTTTATTCTTTTTATCAAATGTTTTATCAAAATTTCCTGAATGATAATAAAAGGTTAAATTTATGTTGAATTGATTTATGATCTATTTTAAACTAATATGCATAAACGTTTTTTTTATAGAAATGGATTATGGTTGAAACTTTTTAAGTTTGGTGTGCAAGGTAAATGTTACGGATTATTAAGGCTATATATTAAAAAGTTAAATCTTGTGTTAGAAATTGTAATTAATACTCAGATTACTTTGAATATACCATCGGATAGAGAATTTGTGTCACCTATATTCTTAATTTGTAGAAGATTTAGAAATATTTTTACAAGAAAATGCTGATTCTGGTATCCAAATACATGATTTAGTGTTAATTTTGTTATCATTTGCTAATGATATGGTTATGGTTACAGGAGTAACAGTCTAGTCTTAATTACTTATACAGTTATTGTAATAATTGGGGTTTAGATGTTAATACAGAAAAGACAAAAAATATGATTTTTAGAAAAAGAGGTAGGTTACGAAGACAGGAAGCTTGGACATATAATGATAAAGAAAAATGAAGTTGTGGATGATTTCAACTATTTGGGAACAGTTATAAACTATAATGGGAATTTTACATTACATCAAAAAATCTTTAAAAGCTTTGAGATTTCTTAAACTAAATTATAAGAGATAAATGTTAAAACCTCAGTAAGCATGTCATCTTTTTTATTCATTTGTAGGGTCTATTTTAAATTGTTCCTCAGAAATGTATGGATTTGGAAAACATAAAGATACTGAATGGGAATATTTGAAAATTGGAAATCATATTTTAAATGAATGAAATAGTGTTGCAAATGCTGCGGTGTATGGGGATTTAGTTAGATACCAACAGTATGTTGCGAGATATGTTAAACACTATTATTATACAACGTGTACGAGCAATAACTTAGTGATTGTAATTTGGGATTTGATATCTGGGCCAAAAAGGTTAAGATTTGTTATGTAATTATGGTTTTATTGATGTATAGAATTTTTTCATGAAGTACATTTGATCAAATGAGGGGAAGTTCTTAGCACGTTAATTGCTTTTTGTGACTGCACTCTAATGCTGTATTTGTTTGAAATTAGATACACAGCCTGAGAGTGGATTGCATTATGCTATCGTGCCATCAAACATTGACGCAGATATGCGATGAATGACCAGTATATCGACATGTATTAAATACGTTTTGGTGAGTGACTAAACATACTTCGTGAACACCAAGAGGCGAGATATGTAATTCTTCTTTTGAGTAAGGATAGTCATTTGTAACGTTTATTTTATATGTCATACTATGTAATATCGTGTATTCCTGAATTTGATAAATCCAAATCTTAACATCTCAGCATTTTTTTATATATATTTTATATATTTTTTATAATATGGCTGTGTTATTCGGTGAATCGTGCTGACCTTATAGTTTCTCTATGTAAAGCAGCAAACGTTCTACCGCAGACAAAATATACCTGCCTAGTTTGGATCGTCAGTAATATTTAAAGCTCATTAATGATTGCAAGTTAATGAAAGTCTGTAGGCTATTGTTTAAAGGCTATTGAACCATACTGATATCCTCCGGTTTGGTTTAAATTGCTTCTATTAGATGGAAATGTGTATATAGCGTCTGAGTATGTCAGTGTTTGTAAGCATAATAATCAAATGGTGCATTGATATGCCGGTTACTACATATGCTGAAATGAAACATCTTTTATTCATTAAACAATTTCCAATACTGTTAATCTTACCAGCACGAACATCTCGTTTTATGTATATATTTCATCTGATCATTGGGTCCAGTAGATGCATCACCGAATCTAATTCCTTTCTTTATTGAAGTGAAAAATATAAAAAAGAAAAGCTTTCATTTAATTTTGAAGCTAATACACACAAATGTCAGGATGAGTATACACATGGATAGCATTTGTGGGTTGAAGCGACTTATATCAATAAAGTTATTTCAGATATTAATTATCTGGCTACTGATTCCACTTGGAATATTGTTGATTCATAAATGGTCACTTTCTGGGAATGTATTGTCTGATCGTACAATTCCCTTTAGTTATGTTATCACTTTACGCGATTTAACTATTTTATTTTGTGGAGACAATGAATTGATAAGACACTAAGGATTCTGCCAAATCATTTAAATTCAATTCATCATTACCATGTTACATTACAAATCCATTATTTCCCAAATTACGTAGATTAATCTTAACGGATTCAGTAAAAATAATATTTAGTTTGAAAAGGTATTCAAGATTTTAAATTTAAAAAGAGCATCAATTTGTAGAAATACATGACAAAGATCTACAATCCTGCCTACAGGTGGTGGTGATGGTCGTAAAAACGTATTCCAAGTTTCAAATCAATATCCTGTAGGGTTCAGTGAAAAAGGCGAAATGGTACGAGAAACTTAGCTGGAAGTTTGAAGTTTTCAACGGTGGAAATTAATGGACGTATTTCTCATTCATGCTCTGAGATCAACTACCCACAAATAGTATCATAAACAACCACGAGGTATTTTTTGTAAACCAGGTCAATCATTGACTACATGTACCTATTATTCTGATGTAGCTTTTAGGTAACATGTAAGTCAATTTGAATTAAATATATAAACGCTGGAAATGTTCAAACTGTTTGGGTAATGTTATACAAATGTACCCAAGGAAACACATTTACTGAGAGAGAAAAGTAGTTACATCAGTAGGAAAAAGGAACTGTGAAATAAACAGTGGATATCTAGCTGTCAAATGTACTCTATGGGAAAATCACCACAAAAGCGTATCATGCGGTTGCTTTACTTCATAATCAAGGTTAGATTGTAAATGTCGCATATTTGACATTTAACCCCCAACGAACGAATATGCGACATTTACAATCTAACCTTGAACCTCTTTAAGAAAGATAAAATCAGTTAACAGAAATGTATTCAAATGAAAAAATAATGCATAAAAACAGGTATATATTCATAGATATATAAAAAAACAACATTTTGCATATCTTCGATGATATTGATGAATGTGATTTTTATTGTTTTGTTTAATCTGATGTTAAGGCTTACCACAAATAACTCGTTCATTAGGAATAAAAAAGCACGATATAAATTATAATCATATACTTCGAAATTAATGACAGAACTCATGTAAGAGATATTATTTTAACTATATTTCAATGAAACTCGTGATCAATGGAACACACTTTACAGAAAATCAGTTAAATCGACCTAGATTATATTTTATTTTTCAGAAGCAAATCAAATCAAGTGTATATTGGTACAGTCTACTGTATGGCCATCAATCGTAGCTACCAATATAAGATTAAAAAGTACAAGCAAGGATTCCTAACCATGTTGTAACTCATCAGAACCAGGAAAAAAGCACAATTGTGCTTTATCAATTAAATCACAATTTCTAATCACAAAGAGATTTGTTTGCTGAAATAGATTTAATTTAATTAATGAAAAACAAATTATTACTTAGACGAAATGAAACTTTAGGCTTACTTAAAAATATCAAAAGAATGGATTTTATCGAATTTTGATAGTATAATATAGATATACAAGTCCAGATGAAATGAAATTTGAATACACCTTTGTATACACAGATTGTAATGTTTGTATCAATCTAAAAAAAGCTAAGGCAATATCCCCATAACCGTAAAAACGATTGCCTTATATAAACGTGTCAGCTTGGAAATATGGTATTATGCTGCTTTGAATTATTGTTATTATTTAAAATAAAAATCTAAATGTTGAGAGTATGGAAAGGACCGAAAGAGAGAAATTTACTGAAACTTAAAAAACAAGTGTTCATCATTTTGAGAGTTATATAATGGTTCTTATTTTAGATCTTCATGAAATTGATACATTAATGTCTTAAGATAGCAAAAGTTCTGACAAAATGTATCACCTAAACGATAAGTGTCTGTAGATTTATCAGGTTTTTTTCTATTATAGGATATGAAAGTAAGGACGGTTTCTAACCCAATTAATTTTAACAAAGACGTAAAGGGAGTTATAAAAAGTATTATCTCTTGATATTGAGACCAATCACCAACCATATTGGAAATTATATTATTCATGATTAAGAAGCAAAAATTGACATTTCACACATACAAAAGAGTTTCCAACTCGCATTCTTAAATACTTCCAAGAGATATAAACCTGTAAATCTAGTTACGATTCGTGCTTCTCCGTTTTGATATATTCTGAAGAAGAATGACAATATAAAAATCAAAAACTAAACATCCTACCCATGCCTGTTTACGCAAGTTCAGAAATGCTAAAAGAAAACATATTTACCGAGAACAACTAATCGTGGGAGTAAAATCATGTGAAAGACATATAATGTGATTTTGACGTTTTAACTTTCTTTTTGGAAAAGCAAAAAGAAAGCAATGGATCGCAATGTCAAAGTTAAATCTGTCTCGTTCCTCAGAATTAAACCGGTTCTTTATACGTATATGAGAAGGCTTTATGTCCAACATGACCTTTGAACAATGTAAAAAGAAATATTTTAAACAAAATCATTCCTTGTGGGTATGCACAATTCAGTTTTACAAGTGCATTACGATAACAATAATAGACAAAGATTTTTTCCATGTTGCTTTTGAACAGCCTTTCGTTGAACGTACTGCCTACCTGTTACGATAAAAATTCGTGTTGCCATTGCAAGAACCCAAAGGATATAAATTTAATTGTTATGGTAGACTATACATTTTAGAGAGTTGAATTTCATTACAATGTGTCAGACGTGGTATTTGTCATACAGTTAGAGTTTAATTAAATTCAATAGTACTTAATATTTAAACAGTACTTAATGTTAACTAATTTATAGAAATTTCAAATCAAAGAACACACACACACACACACACACACACACACACAATATATATATATATATATATATATAACATCTTCTAGAAATAAATTTTCCGGCTAAAGAAGGAAAAAAATTTAAAAATTATTTCAATTGCTGGAAATATATTATTTGATCGTGCAAGTACTGCATGTTTTATATGAAGGTATATCATTTGTTACCATACAGATATTTCATTTTGATGAGACAATTAATAAATCAGCAAACAAACGATTTTGAAATGGCACATAGATTTCCATACCATTTTATTACATTGTTATACAAGTTTCTAGTTTTTATTTAATCATTTCATATTACATTTATGTGATTAAACCAGAAAGTTGTCAGATTGTTGTCAGATCATCATAAATATGAACAAGGTCAGAAAATCAAAAACAAACTAAACATTAATCAGCTAATACTGGTAGTATACTTTAACACATAGACAAGCATATGGACACTTCCTTTTATGGAAACAACTGCAATTTAAAGATAAAATAAGGTAACTGAATAACGAGTTATCTAAAGCGGAATAAGGGTTTTTAACGTAATACAAAGGCACAAACTTTCTTCTGTTTTGAATAAAATAATAAATTGATTGAATTTTCAAGCCTTTGATTAGTAAAGTACTCGGACACACCCAAGTTATCTAAGTATCTTTAAACCAATGAAATCCAAAGGGTTATAGTAATATTAGTTACACGAAACCAACAGGCAGTATTATAAGGAATGTTATAAATTTTATCACTAGGAGAATTAACCGCCTTATTCCAATATCATAACAATCTAGCCTTTACATGATAGAACAGGTTTGATCCCCACTTAACTAAACATAATTCAATTCGGAGTAGTGGGCTTAATTGAGAATAAAATTTAAGCATTTTATAGGAAGATTTGAATTAAATTAAGAATTTTATATCCCCCTACCCCCCGAACAATACAATACTATTTGTAAAATCAACGTGTCCGTGTCAAAAAAGTTAAGTTGTAGAGAAATATGTAAAATCTATTTAGAGATTTAGTATTTAGTGCAAAATTACGTGCATGATTAACCAAACGCCTTTTTAGTATTTGCAAATTTTCATTTGAATTTAATTAGATGAAAAATCATCAACAATGTCTAGTTTTGAATTATAAATTTATACCAGAAAGTGACTTTTGACAATGTACATGATCCTTCAAATCTAGTCACATGAAAATTGACAAATCATTTAGAAATAAGGAAAAAATATACAGACGACAAATGTCACCATGTCATACACCGGTATGAATAACAAAGCAATCTGATGAAATGTCACCAACCTTAACACAAGATCTGGCAATAGAGTACATGTTTAAGATATTTTTTATACATTGATCATCAACATTATTGTTTATTAACTTACGCCACAGGGTCAAACGTTCAAAGAATCAAACGCATTTCTGTAATCTAAGAATCACAGAATATCTGTTTCTTACTGGCTATGTAATAGTTTTCAATTAGTTTTAAAAAAAAACAACATATGATTAATTGCGCTAAAACAATTTAAAAGCCTGCTTCTCTTCTCAGAAAATATATTTTTTGTCAAGAAATGAGTTAAGTCTACTTTTCAAGACAAATAATAAATAACTTAACAAAACAACTTAATATAGTTACACCGCGATAATTATCAGGATCATTGACAATGCCATTAGTTTTTTAAAAAAAATTGGTTATACAACACCCTTTCTCCATATTCCACGAAACACACCAGTTTATTTTATTTATCTAATAGCGGACAGATATTTAAAAACAAAACAAAAACATACTGTCACTATACAATAACTCCTGTTTATAATAAAACTACAATGATCTGCGACATTTGTTAAGTAGCTTAATACTTTCTCAGTTATATCACTTATTAGTTTATTTGCTAATCAGTTACAAATGTAATCGGTAGTCTACGAAATTTCAAGTTATGAACATGCCCCAGTGACCGAGTTTTTGAGTTTCTTCCCCGTAACAAATATGTCATGTTCGACCCACGAATTCAGCTTACCAAAGTCGTTAAATAGTGCTCATCATACTGTATAAGGATAGTTCCAGTCCGGGCTGGTACCATAGGTGTAAACATAATGTGAATGGGTGAATGTGTCGTCTAACTTTTCTACTTCGCCATCACATACTAATTGAATATCATTCTTCTGTGATTTTGAGGGTTATTTACTTCTTTTTTTTTTCAGGTGTTTCCCCCCAAGCCAAAAACGGACATTTTTGTCATAAAATGTAATTAAATCATGAAATATAAATAGAATTCGTGTTATACTTATAATTTGCAATATTGATTTGAAACGTTCTATGACATATACATGTACTATCTATAATTAGGAAATTGTGTTGTTTATTTAAAATATTTCCATTATTTTATGGGTTTTTTTTTTCAATCTTTTGGGGCCTCCGTGGCCGAGAGGGTAAAGTCGCTGGCTTTAACACTCACTCAGCCCCCTCACCGCGTGGGTTCGAATCTCAGCAGATTCATTCGGATTTTCATGTGAGGAAGCCTTCCAGCTGGCTTGCGGTAGGTCGGTGGTTCTACCCGGGTGCCTCCGTGCATTCGGGGTCTTCCTCCACCTGTTATAAGCTGGACGTCGCTATAAGACTGAAATACTGTCGAAGCGACGGTAAACTCAAATAACCTAGTCTAGTCCAATCTTTTATTTATAATGCTAATCTTCCCAAAAAGAAAGCCTCATTTCGTAAAAGCAAATCTAAAACCATTACTGTTTTAAGGTGGCAGAGGATACCTGATAATTTTTCAGTTCATCCGCACGAACGTTTGGAACGTGGGAATTTGTCCCATACAAGTCCATCTGTATTCCATAATGTTAATTTAAAAAATGAAGTATTGGAAAGGTTCACTATCCCGATATTTTTTTCAAATCACTGTCGAAGTGAAATGCATTTCTTGACAGGATTGTTCAACCCATGAATTTAAAACCAAGGCCAAATCTGAGATCTCACGGAATTCCAAGCTTTGAAACGGCAGTTAAATGTTACCAATTTTATTTACAGCTTGCATCATGCAAAACCACAAAATGTGCAGAAAGGGCCTCGAGTTCCGTATTGATTTTATAGAATATTTGACTTCACTACCTGTCCCCTTGGCAACAAGCCACATACTACACTTTCAATATTACCTCTCCACTTGCAGAATCTGCAAGCGCTGGCATACATTAATGTACGTATTTTCTCAACATTCTCTATGTTTCGATAAATAAAAACCAACAGAGAAATCAGTGCAATAAATATTAAAATTTTACATTCTCAAAAAAATGAAATTCAATTTCAAGCACTTATAAATCAAAAAAAAAAATTCGTAGGAGGAAGAAAACTACAAATAAACATTTATGTATACTTGTGCAGCTGCGCCCCTTAAAAACTCAGCAACGGTTCAAAATGCAGATGTTTAACATAACCTTTGAGGTTAGAATTTCAATATGAATGTATCACTCCGTGTGGTTTTAAGTGATTTGTGTTAGCTTTAAGGGCTTGGTCATATTAAGTCTATCTTTAATAAAAGAAAAATATATGCAGACGTTTAATGCAATGTTTAATCCATGCATATATATTGTGATTAAGTTCGATATATTTTATGCTGACTATATTTTATTTATATCATTTTAATAGATAATTGATGTGTCATTATTTGAACTGCAATGGATTATTTTTAAAATGTGTTTGCTGTGAGTATAGGATAACGTCTTAAACTGTCTAAAAATAGTTATTTTAAAATGTGTTTGCTCTAAGTATTGGATAATGTCCTAAACTGTCTAAAATAGATATTTTAAGATGTGTTTGCTCTAGTATTGGAAAATGTCCTAAACTGTCTAAAATAGATATTTTAAGATGTGTTTGCTCTAAGTATTGGATAATGTCCTAAACTGTCTAAAATACATATTTGAAGATGTGTTTGCTCTAAGTATAGGATAACGTCCTAAACTGTCTAAAATAGATATTTTAAGATGTGTTTGCTCTAAGTATAGGATAACGTTCTAAACTGTCTAAAATAGATATTTAAAGATGTGTTTGCTCTAAGTATATATTAACGTTCTAAACTGTCTAAAAAAGATATTTTAAAGATGTGTTTGCTCTAAGTATATATTAACGTTCTAAACTGTCTAAAATATATATTTTAAGATGTGTTTGCTCTAAGTATAGAATAACGTCCTTAACTGTCTAAAAGTGGAGATTTTTCCTTATTCTACTGATGATCCGTGACTTGGATTTCTGTCACCTTTACCCTTCTATAAAGTAACTGAATTTAAATACGTTATTAAAACAAATGAAATGAACATTACGAAACACAGAGACCAAACATCTGTACTATAAAACATAATTAAAAATTTCATATTATGAGATTGAGATTGAATGATAATTAAAAAAAAAATGAAAGAAAACAAACAAGAAAAAAAGAAGAAGAAGAAGAAGCGCATACCTACACACAGAAGAAAACATGAGGGCCAGTCGCTCACCCGAGAAACATTTTCTTGATTGTCTGTGTACAAAATATAAGTTACTATATTGTAGCATAATCACACTGAAAACTTTATTCATACAGTAAGTAATACAGCAAGAGAATTTCAATTCCAGACATCATACAGTACATATGGGCCAAAACATGAAGGATGTAGCTTCAAAATAGAAGAGTAGGTCACTGGGTCATGGTCCAATGTAAAAAACTGTACCAGTGGTTCAAATTTAAAAGGTTGGTTAACCAAGGTCCCGGTCATCCAATTTAATTCAAAAAAGCACCTGTGCTCCAGAATTGAAGGTTATAACTGCCTATTAAAGCCTATGCAAAAAAGCAAGTGAACATTGGGCGTGGCTAATTTTGACCTAAATTATTTGAACAAACTTAGTAGAGGACGAACATCAAAATATCAAGCTCAAGGCCTTGTTGTTTCAAGAAGATTTATTTAATTTCCGATATATGTTTCTATAAAATTAAGTGATTCCTTACGCGCAGTCAATTTTAACCACAGGGCTAAAATTTGAACAAACTTCGGAAAAGTCCACTGAGCCAAATATCTTAACTCCAGGCATTGTGGTTTCTGACGAAAAATACTTATTTTCCTGAGTAAGTCTATACATGGGTCATACCTCCTGACTGAATTGGCAAATATCAGCCATAATCTAACTTACCCGAGAGATTATGGCTATGAATATTGACATGAAGATTGAAGAAGATTGCTTAAGAAATGAAAATGCAGAGTGTACGCAAAGTGAAATAATACATTTTGTAATCATTCAACGGACATAACTTCAGACCTTATGGGCAGATATCAGCGACACTGGAATTTAGACGGGAATATATGTTTATAAATAAAGTCAAAAAGTTTGAAGAAGATTGATTGAAGAATAAAGATGCTAGAGTGTACACAAAGTGAAATCTGGCATTTCCTATCATTTAAGGGCCAGACCTAATGGACGGATATCAGCCAAAATCGAACATGGCCGAAAAAAGTATGGCTTTTAACATTGTCATTAAGTTTGAAGAAGATTGATCCAGAATATATTGTGTGTGACCATTTGTGGCCCATCCTGAATTCAATGAACAGTCACTTAATAAGTATTGTATGGTATTGTATTGGGGGTTACCGTCGCTGCGATAGTATTTCAATCATATAGCGACGTCCAGCTAATTACAGGTGGAGGAAGACCCCGAGTACACAGAGGTACCCGGGTAGAACCACCGACCTATCGCAAGCCAGCTGGAAGGCTTCCACACATGAAAAATCCGAAGTCCCTGCCGGGATTCGAACCCACAGCGTGTCACTTAAGTGCAACCCTCAGTTTGCAGGACTTGATAACAAGGGTCTGATGAACTGAAAACTAAAATAGGATTTCACGAAGTAGTCATTATCAGTTTAAAAGTGATTTACTATTATCATTGTCAGACACCTACACACGATCGATCGATATCATCTATCGATCGTGAGATTTTACGCTTCCATTTTGTCGCTTTAGGACGTTTCAAAATCACGGCATTTAATCGGTTCACGTTTTTTAAACAATCATACTAGTGTTTTTCTCTCTTTTGAATAGTTAACATGATTCTCAAACCTCCACGCAGAAGAGTATTTCATTTAAAAGGCGCGATAAAATTGGTCGATATTCTAGTCAACGACTGCTGTAAAAAGATTTGCTTGACTATTTCTCCAAGGCCATGAAGTGAAACTTTAAAAGTCAAACGGTGATACCGACGTGATTATAAGTATATGTCAATATACAGAAATATATAAATACTCTTGTGTATACGCAAATTGGAATTTATGTCTTAATCTTAAATTGATGAGTGTTACGTTTCAGATTTTTTATTCCATTTTAAAGGCGAGAAAATTTCAGATATTATATCATTTTGCTCCTCAATGAGATTAATAATGCCAAAAAAGACATAAATGAGTGCATGACAAGGTTTTAGTCACAGAAACGGTTACATTTCAGGAAATTGTTTGCAGCATTTCTAAAACAAATTTGGCAGTGTAATCTCAAACGATTAAAATAAGGACCGTCTGTTAAATAATTCAGATTAATTTTATACTTTTATTCCTTAATATTGCGTGAAAAAATGACAATAGTTTAAAACATCTGAAAATGTTTACAGTTTAATATTTTGATAATGGTTCACTCCTTTTAATGAACATGGAAGAAGGACTAAATCAAGAATGTTCCGCAGCGACAATCCCCTTCAGAGATGGAGATTTTCGACATTTTTTATACCTACATTTATATTTTTTAACAAATAGGAACATATTGATATTGGAGTAAATATGTTGCCTAAAGATAGTCCAGAAAGTTTTTCTGATATTTGCATTTGTGACCTGCATTTTATCTAATATGACAAGATTCGAACTAGTCTGAGATTCATGCAAGCAAATATTTTGATAAGGCCCGTGAAGACTGAGACAAAAGTGTGGCTATCAGTGAATTGACATGCCTTAATTAGGGCTATAAGCTTAGTATTATTTTAAACCTTTGGTTCTATCAATCTTTACATAGATTTTCAGAAGATAATTGTAATTCCAGTTATAATTCATGCTGTTTCATATTGTTATTTTTCTGCTCTGAAAAAAAGAAGAGAGAACTAAATCCTAAACACAAAATAAAGTATGCTTTACGACACTCTTCAACACAATCGGTTTTCTACTCAGAATTAGATTAATTCAGAATTAAAACACCATGATCTGCCCTGTCTTTACTGTGTGGTTTATCAAAGGAACTAGGTAAATATATGTCAAACAGTGTATAAATAATCTATATTGAAACCATAAAAAATATTAAACAAAGTATGCGTCATTTTTGCTTTTTGACATTGCAAAAAAAAATGCTTGTAAGAAAGAGGTATAATTCTAGATCACAACTTAAGTCTAGTAGAACTGAATATGAAGAGGATAGAGGCGTTCTACATATATGTATATGCACTAGTATATTTAAAAGTTGAAGGTTTTAAATGTGAAAACATCCATCTGGTCTGCAATGACACTCACCGTTATTTTCTACCAAAGAGGGAGATAAAATTGATGAACTGATTTACGGAATGAGAAAAACGAATTGTAAAAATAAATAAGGTTTTCAAAAATAAGCTTTAAGCATTTATACGAACAATAAAAAAGGTACATAAATTGATGTTATACGCCATTTATGACTTGGTTTCAATTTACTTTACTCTTTATTTATATTTTAATCGAGCTTTAAGAATATTAACATCAGTTTTGCGTATATGCATACAATTTAATGGATCATATATTTAAAGCAATTGTAATGTTTCAGGCCTTAGAATCTGCTCGAATATTTTGTTTTAAATATATCATTTTTCTTTAAATTATATTTTGATAAAAAGCCTTTTTTGAGGGCATAGTCAGAATAAATGTATAATTGTTTCAGGTCGGTTACAAGAAAGAAAAAATGTGTTGTTTACACATTTGATTTTTAATAGGTATTTCCATATAGCGAAAAATCTATGGTTAATTCTGAATTAAAAACATGCTTCTTCATCAAAGGAATAATTATAATTCCATTTTATTTTTGATGTACGAGTAGATATTATACCTATGATATTTATGATATTTTACTTAAGGTATGTTTCTACAGACTTGATCAAACTGTTGTATTTAATAGAATGATTTTTTTTTCTGTCAAAATTAAATAGAATTCCTTGTAATGAAAAGTAATTTAAAAAACGTGATTAATTTTCTATTGGAATGCACGTTACGATCCCTTGTCTTTGTGTTATATGCACACCAATAGTAGAAAATCTGTTTCAAAATATTTTTAGAATAAGCTCTGAAATAAGTCCAATACATCAAGGTTATTTAAAACTTTTCATTTTCTTCAAGGCTGTTCTAGCTTTCAAAATATTTTTTCCTATAATTGCAGAGATCATAATCTTACAACGTAATGTAAGAATGAAGTCAGTTAATTCATTATCATTATTGCTTAAAGGCTCCTGAAACAATAATTTCTGACAGGTATTAAGGCTCTGTCATTATCTTGTAATTTTGAAATTATTTTACCAGTTGTATTGTGTGTGTTTATAAGTTAATTATTTTCTTCTATCTTCTAAGCTGAAATTAACCCCTCTGAACTCTGCATCATTTGATACTCGAAGTTCCTCTTCAAGAGATTGTGTTTGCTTTATCAAATCCTTTTCATTTCAATTCTTGGCTATACTTTTATATGTTGAATATGAAATGGATTTTCCTCTTAATTCTATCATATTTTTTAACAAGTTGATCATTTGCTGTTTACTGTACTTCACTTCTTGGCATTTGATCAATGTTTGAAAAGAAAAGTAAAATAGGACAGCATGTTGGTATTCACCTCCCTAATCTTATCATTTATTATCTTTGGGTACTATGTTTTGTGGCATTTAACTGAAGTCTTACAAAGGAAAAAAAAATTAACGAAACATGACTACACTGTAAGTTTTTCACTTACAAGAATATTTTAATAGTGGAGAAATAGTTGTTGATGATTACAGCAACGTGGCGGTAAGTTGTTTATTATACTGCAGGGACTCTAAACAGGAATGCATTTTCTTTCATGACTACGTGTTTTTCAATTAAGAAAAGGAAATGAAAAGAAAGAACAATGAAATTGACATTTTTGTATACTTCAAATGTCGGTTAGCTTTCACGTTTTCAATAGTATATCAATATTTTAATACATACCAAATATCATATTGACATTGCATCTAGATTAGATTATTCATATTGTTCACTTTCGGTCTGAAAAAAAAAAGACATAAAATAAAATGTATCAATTTAGAACAGGTTATTGCTGTAATAGATTTTCTTTGATAGAATAAAGTAAACATTTGGGTAAACTTTGCTGTAGTGAACTGAAGTGAACGGTAAATGATTGAGGTACGTGAAGAGAGACAAAAAGAGATGGAGATAATCCAGTGTTGAAAGGGAGGACAACAGTGGTATTCAGGGAGAGACAGACAGTCAATGGTTATTGCAGCTTAACACAATTAATATATTTAGTATAAATGTTAAGCTATACGCACTATGAAAAGCCACAATTACTTTTAGTATGGCTAACCTGAATACCGCATTCAGAACTGTATTCTAACAGCATACATAATCAAACGGGGGAAAACAAACACACAAACTATGATTGATATTGACTAAGGTGTCAATTAATACAAATGAATAATAAATAAGAGTTGTGATATACGAATCATTCAATTTAATTATATGCGTTTCCTGCACATGTACGGTAGCCCTAGTGACAAAAAAATGCATCAAACGATATTGACTGTGATCATTCGATAATTTGTAAATAAAATATCATATTTATAGTAAAAAAACAACATGTTACGTGTCCTTTCGCTACATAACCTCATCACGACATATGTAAACCAGGACTGAGTGAAGAAACCGCAGTATTTGAAAAATATAGACGGAAAAGCTTTGCAACCCCATGTCGGCAGGACGTTTAAGTGAGAGAAAAAATACGTCACTACTATACTAGGTTGCCCAGCGATACTTACCCTACAGAATCAAAGCCCTTCTATTAAGACTTTGCAGAAAAGCTTATTTCCATCACCCCAAAACATGCAGTTTATCTGTATTCATCACTTTGAGCGAAGTCGAGGACTCATTTCCTTTCCTGTTTATTAAGTTATTATACCATCTAAAGAAGCCTTCCAACTGGTTTTATGTATACCGTTGGCTCTACCCCAATCTGTAATAAGCAGGATGTCGTAATATGTCGAAACTTCTATCGCAGTGCCGCTCGTGTTTTAGGTAGCTTTCATTGATGTAGTAACCCGGTAAAAATAGGATGATTAAGATAATATCCGGTAGTCCGTAATACTTTTCATCCGTTGTTACTCTTTGTAGGGTGTATAAAATGCACAAGTCTCTGTGTTGTTAAATAAATATATTTCAACACAGATATATCCAATCAATTAGTAATATACAGTATTCTGTATTATTTAAAGCACGATATTTGACATCAAATACGTTAAGATTGTCCTGACAGACTTCTGCACAGGACGGTTGTTAAAACTAGAATCTTTCTTTTTTTTTACCATCAAAATCAACAACTATTATAACAAATTACAGAATAAACAGATATGTCAATCACGCCTTTGTGGGCAGAGTCACTGAAAAGCCATAAAACTTATCATGCCGCTATATGACCAAAGGTGCAATCAATAAGCCAATAAAGGGGTCAGACATTAAAATTGCAATAAACTAATCAGTCATGACACGTGCCAGATATCGAAATTATGAAAATAATTTACATCTGGATACTATACTTATTCAAGAAACACAATTTTTTAATATACATGAAACTTAATAAACATAATTTGTATGAACATAGGAGTGTTAATAATGGAAATATGTAATGATTTAAATATACAAATCACAGACATAACATAACTTCATACATGTCAACATGAATTGTGCAAAAACATAAACGAAGAGAGAGAGAGAGATGAAAAAAATGTAGAGTTGTAGCGCAAATTTTTCGGCTGAATAATTTACCGCTACAACAGATGCACCTTTAATTTACGATAATATTCACACATTTATTATTTTAATTTTCGCCTAAAATGACTAGCCGTGCATTTTTATTAAGGTCGTTGTGTATTTTTGTTTTATTCAAATAATATTGGTAATGTCGTGAAAAAAGTAATATTCTGCAGTTCGCTGAATTATGAATGTCCACTTTGTTTTCCCTAAAACAAGATCGGCGTATGTGAAAACAGGAAGCAATATTCTTACATTGCAGAAAACTTCTATTCATTCTTTAAAAGATATATTTTTTCCTTTCTAGTTCCTGTCCAAGTCCACAGTGTTTTGTTAAGGTAACCGTGGTTAAAACAGGGTTTTCTTTTTTTTCCCCATATCCACATTTTTGTTTTTGAATCACGCAAAGTAGTGATCAGATAAGAGTCGCTGTCAATGGCCAGCTCTGGGGATTCTGGGTAAATGTCACCATGCCTTTTCCAACTTACCGATGGATTTTACAAAGGTAGTTGAGAATGTTCGTAGCCAGACAGCATAATCATCTCCCAATTCAATTTTACCAATATTCTTAGTAGAGTCATTGAAGTGTTCTTGCATGCCAATATAAAATAGATGACCATTAAGCAATAATGATAAATCAGACTTAGTAGGTTTAGAGCAGTAATAACGTTTCAAACAAAGAATAATGAAATTGCTACAGAAGTTCGACTGCGCATCAATGAGGGGCGTTGTGATACTCCACATTTGCAAAATGATCAGCCGGATTATAACGAGGAAGGGTGATCCGCGGTCAAGTCAACCTATCAATGCAGCCATAATGAGCATGAGCACACACGTCGCGACGTCCAACTTAAATAGTAGGTATATGAACGCAAAAATATGATGTCAAAGTTAAAACAATTCTCGCCAGAAATATAATCATTATGCCTTAGGCCTTTCGAATAAGCTGAGAGTAACAATAAAAGAAAGGTATGTCTTGAGCAGAAAGGTATATGTCAATGACTAATTCTGTGCAACAATTTACACATTTACATTGCAATACTTCTATTTTAAAGGTAAAGACAGTCTGAAGGGAAATTGGATATATTGCATTGAAGTACAGGGGATGATATTTAAGAAAAAAAAAAGATACAAAATACTTTTCCAATCTCTATCTTAAATACAAATTTCTATGGTATTTTGTCCTGCGCTTATATTTCCAAACACTTGGTACAAATATACAAGGAATAAAGACAATACTTTGCGAGTATCTTCTAATACTGAACGCTGTGGTTTAAAATATAAGGTAACTGTTGTTTATCTCATGATTCGATATATGTTGAATATATATATACTCAAAAGAAAATAAACGCAGTCTGTAGTAGCCAATCTCAAGTTTTTACCTCCTAACCTTGCAATAAGCCTCACATCTTAGACCTTATCTCATTCTAAAAGAAATATTTTTTGAATCAAAAAATCTTTATCAAAGTAATTTAAACTGTAATACTTCATATTTAAAACTGACACAAAAGTTTACCCTGTGTTTCTTTTTCCTTTGAGTATATTATATAAAAAACAATGGAACCATTGCAGAGACATTTGAAAATGATATTTTTACTTCTTATTCATAGTATCATGACCAAAGCTAACATTCAGTGGCACGGTAAAATTTTATTTTAAGTCTCTACATTGAAACGCTAATATTTAATTTAGAAATCGGGATACATAAACAGTTGTCATCATTATTGAAGTATAATGATAAGTAGGACATTGATTTTTACCGGGTAGTAGTAAAATAAGATGGTGTAAGGTCCCTGTAATGGTTTTGCTACGTCTTGGGCCACTTAACCTCTACCAAGACAAGGTACCCTAATGAAAGGCCGTGAGGTCCGAAATACAGGGACTTTACTTTAAGACAGTGGAACTGGAAGGATCGATCCATATATATTTGCACACCAATGATGCAATTTGGTCGTAATAAAACATTAATTAAGTCCTAATCTCGACTGAGATCCGATTTTTAATCCCCCCCCCCCGCCACCCCACCTCCTTCCTTTCTTTTCTTCTTCTTCTGACTAGCCTATGCAACATTTATGATTCTATTCGGGAAAATTACACCAGCCGAAAACAACGATCGATATCCCATTTATAAACTGATAGCAGATTAAGAAGATGGAACGGATTGGTAACTGAAACATTTTACATATTTCTTGCATAATTGTGTTTCTTTTAGGACCTACTAAGTCGAATTATTCTCCATATCAAAACAATATTACAAACGACAATTTTACTTTTATTTCACTCAAGTCCCCCGAACTTTGTCAAATGGACTACTCAGAGTATAAACCCTAACTTGGACTTAATTTATCTAAAGGAAGAAAGTCAAGGAAGTTATGCCAATTTGCCATGTTAACACAAATCTAAGATTTCAAGAAAATGAAATGGTAACATATTGACATTTGTCTCTTTATATCTTAATTAGATATAAAAATAGTTGATGCATGTATATGTTATGATTTTATGGGGATGAAAAAATAGCTTTTCATACTGAGAGCCCACGTACAAACGTTGTGAAGTATAAATATCTCAAAAATGTGTTTCACCACAAATACTTTATAGTTGACTATCATTATTTACAATCACATAGATATACTCATCATGTTTTTGTGACATTTAACTGAAGCCTTACAAAGGAAAAACATTTAACGAAACATGTTTTCATCCTCACACTACACTGTAAGTTTTTCGCTTACATACTTATATACGGTTTCGACCTCATCTGAGGCTTTCATCAGACTGCAAATAAGTTTAATAAATTGGATTATTTGTACGATGAACTCATCCAAGAAAAAAAGGTGATTATATTTTTCTCAGGTGGAACTTTACGTATCACAAAAACGATATTCTTGTTGATATTTATCAATATATTGTTTATGATTTCCAAGCAGTATGTGACCCAAACTTCTTAAAGATAAAAAAGGTCAAATTTTGAAGAAGATATTAAAGTGTTATGAGGTAGGTATTTAATGAAGTCTTAAATTTTGAAGCCAAAAGCAGGCTCGAATTACACCAACAATTCTTAGGGCTAAGAATTATTGGTGGAATTCGACCAAGGAGTTTTTGCTAAATTTTGCTAATTCAGCCTAAGATGTCATCTCAAGTGAAAATGTAAAGGGAGTTGGTCCTGAAAAGAACCATTTTGTTCAGAGGTCAGAGACGCGCTCACTGTTGGGCATAGACGCACAATGAAAACAGGTATATCTGTGGTAATTGAAGTAATGGTATGTTATGCGGAAAGGTCTGCAAGAACCAACAAGGTCTACGCATACACCAGGGGAAGTCTGGTTGCCAACATGTGAGGTCACTTGGACAGCGCTTAGCCAGTTTGGCTAGTGAGACGCAGGAGTACTCCAGTCTGGACTCAAACCACAGTACTGATGAACTCTCTGTACAAGAGACAACACATGATGTCGTCCGGGATCCTGAGGTGGATGATGACCCCCTCCTTGAGCTACTTCAGACTCAGGAAAGCAGCCACGATGTACATCATGAGACAACTCCGGATAGACCACACCAAGAACCAGCCACTAGACTCAAGAAACCAAGAATCAAGTGGCCCAAAGCATCAGACAAGACATCATGGAGACTTCTAGATGAGGACCTAGACAGTATTCTCGAAACATCCATGCAAGGACCAGTGGACCGGAAACTTCAAACCCTCACCACTCTTATCCACTCAGTGGCTAAGGAGAGGTTTGGATTGGAAGAGACAAGGGTACCAATGGATCCACCAAGACCGAACAGAAGGCAAACCAGAATAGAGAACCTGAGGCGAGAACTCAAACAGCTAAGACGAGGATTTCGAGACAGCTCACCATCTGAGCAACTCGGCCTGTCTGAGTTGAGAGACACACTGCGCTCACAGCTGACTTCTCTACGGTAAGCTGAAAACACGAGAAAAATAGGGTACAGTTCACAGCCAATCCATACAAGTTTGGGATATCCCTCCTTGACAAGGAACGATCTGGAGTGATGGAGACACCTGTCGAAGAGGTTGGAGCATACCTACATGAAACACACTCAGATCCCAATCGAGAGGACCCAATGGGCGACTGTGATAGAATTGACCCTGCAGAGCCACCACAAAAGAAGATGAACATCACAGAACCAACATTTGGGGAAGTGAGTGATATCATCAAGAAGGCAAGATTTGGCTCAGCGCCTGGACCCAATGCCATACCGTACAAAGTGTACAAGATGTGCCCACGTCTTCTCAAACGGTTATGGAGACTCCTGAATGTAGTCTGGAGAAAGGGGGAGGTGCCGGAGGCTTGGAAAGAGGCAGAGGGAATCTTCACGCCAAAGGAGAAAAACTCTAAGACAGTCAACCAGTTTCGAACCATATCGTTGCTGAACGTTGGGGGGAAGGTATTCTTCGCTGTCCTTGCCAAGAGACTGACATCGTTCCTAACAGACAACGCCTACATCAACACATCTGTCCAAAAGGGGGGAGTTCCTGGTTTCTCCGGCTGTGTAGAACACACAAGCGCCCATCACTCAGCTGATTCGAGAGGCGAAGTCTGGTAAGAAGGACCTGACGGTAGTCTGGCTCGATTTAGCCAACGCCTATGGCTCCATACCACACCAACTTATCTACACAACTCTCCAGCACTACCATGTTGATAGTCATGTCCAGAAAATCATCACCAGCTATATGGATGGTATTAAACTCCGCTTTAGTGTTGGTGACCAGCTGACTAACTGGCAGAAGTTGGAAAAAGGCATTGTAGCTGGATGCACAGTCTCTGTGGTGCTCTTCATTAATGGGTTGAATCTACTGATCAACGCCGCCCAAAGAGAGACCCGAGGACCTAAGACAGAATCAGGAATCCACCTTCCATCTAGTCATGGCTTCATGGACGACCTTACGCTGACAACAGCAACACACGTCCAGGCTAGGTGGATGCTGACAGCCCTGACAGATGTCGCTTCATGGGCCAGAATGAGGTTTAAAGCAGTCAAGTCCAGGTCGCTCATCATCAAGAGGGGCAAGACGACAGAGAGATTCAAACTCCAGTTACAGAACGAGGAGATACCCTCTATAGTGGAGAACCCAATAAAGTGCTTGGGCAAGTGGTTTGACGCAAGTTTGAATGATAGGGACAACGTCAGAAAGCTGAAGAACCAGGTGGAGGACGGCTTGAAGAAGATAGACCGATGTGGACTACCTGGGAAGTTCAAGGCCTGGCTTTACCAGTATGCTCTGTTGCCAAGGTTGATTTGGCCAATGATGCTGTACGATATACCCAGCACAGCGGTGGAAGCCCTGGAGAGACTCACCAGCCGACACCTCAGAAAGTGGATAGGAATTCCACCCAGCTTCACCAGTATTGGATTGTATGGCAAGAGCAACAAACTACAGCTCCCACTATCTTCACTGGTAGAAGAATTCAAGACAGCAAAGACAAGACTGGTGTTAACTGTTAGAGATTCTCCTGACGAATTCATCAGTGGGGCAGGGATTGTAACCCGTACCGGCAGAAAATGGTCAGCAACAGAGTCAGTTAGCCAGGCAGAGAGCACACTGAAGCACAGAGACATTGTCGGGATAACTGCGGTCGGACGCCAAGGCATTGGTGCCACGAAGACTGTCCTCTGGAGTAAGTCAGACCAGAAGGAAAGACGTGCCATGATCCAATCAGAAGTCAGGCGGAAAGAGGAACATGCGAGACAAGCGAAGGCAGTGGAAATGGGAGCACAGGGGGCATGGACCACATGGAACACCACAGACAGGAAGTTGACCTGAGGAGATATATGGAAGTATGAACCACTAAGGTTGTCATTCCTACTCAGGTCTGTCTATGACCTTCTACCATCTTCAGCTAACCTCTCCCAGTGGGGACTTATTGATGACCCCAAGTGTAGCCTTTGTGACAAACCAGGCACACTAGAGCATGTTCTCTCCTCATGGTCTACATCACTTACGGATTGAAGATATAGATGGAGACATGACACAGTCCTTAGAGAGTTGGCTGACTGGCTCGAGACAGAAAGAAAAAAGGAGCGGAAAAGTACCCCTCAACATGGACAAGTGTCCTACATCAAAGCGGGAGAAACTGCAGCAAGAGGAGGAAAACAGCAGGCATCGATCCTGGATGGTACAACTGGGTGGAATATGGAAGTTGACCTTGGGAAGAGACTTGTTTTCCCAGACATCGTCCAGACTACCCTGAGACCAGATATTGTACTTTGGTCAAGGACTGGGAAGAAGCTCATTGTCATTGAGCTGACAGTGCCATGGGAGACTAGGTGTGAGGAGGCTTATGAGCGGAAGAGAGCGAAGTATACCGAGCTCATGGAACTTTGAAGAAAACAGGGTTGGCATACTTGGCTGTTTCCCGTGGAAGTATGCGTTAGGGGGTTTGCGCCCAGTCTGTGCATAGACTGATGACAGCAGTTGGAACTACTGGCAGGGATAGAAGGAAGGCTATCGGAAAACTGAGCCAAGCTGCGGAGCGTGCGTCCAGCTGATTGTGGATTAGAAGGATGGAGAAGAGCTGGAAGCCATCAACCAACACACAGTGACTGATCATCACTGTGGGCCCACCCGCTATTATAGAGTGTTCATGAATTAATGGGCCGAAACACTCAGCGGGCTTCATGCTGACGATGTTGGTAGAGAAGCAGACAACAGACAACGGCAGGAACTGATACAGACTGTTTTACACACACATATAAATACATATCATCTGTATGTATAAGGGAATCTCATAATCACATGCTTACGATTTTAAGCAGTCTGTTTTGGTCAGCGAAATTTAGTGTCCATTGACATTGTGGTGGGAAGTTGTGTGTTCCCTTCTTTGTAAGGCTGAACATTGCTTAAAAACCTGGTCCAACACAGGATCGATCAAAATGTGTAAATTCTTTCCCCAATCGATGGTGAAATACGACTTGAATCCAAATCTAAATTATATCTATAAAACAGATTTATATAATTTATGTTAACAGTAAAGGTAAATGCTATTTTGCCCGATCTATCATTCTTATAAATTAAGAAAAAGTCATTTAAGATATTTTGATATACATAATACTGTATTTTCTTTATTATGAAGTATCTTGGTTATATCTTCTATATAAAGTACATGTATATATTTTGACGAGTAATATTTAAAAGAAAACAACTTTGTGGTCCTCATTTTCATGAGCCAGTTTTTATTAAGAGGCTTAATTGGAGCCATATTTTGTCTCCCTATAAAATCCAAAATTTATTAAGAGTTGCCAATATGCCTGGTTTGATATCAGACAACTAATGCTTAATCAATACAAAGACACTAACACATGCGTCTTGCAGAGGCGTCCAGCGACTGTTTGACCAAATTGTCACGGCACATGGACGACTGGTCCGCGAGATTAAAGAAAAGTGCATTCGCGCTTTTCTTGGTACTGATTGGCCTCGTGCAAAAGCGTATTTGTTGACTGATCTTTTTGTTTCCAGCCCTTCTCTTAGATTTTTTTTTGCACGCTGCCTTCTTATATGGAGTACTACAAGCTATAGCTTTCAGCGACTATCGAACATCCTGTTTCTCCACAGCCAGCGATGTTTGCCTTGGTAATGGCTATTTTAGGCTGACGAAGGTGGGTGTCTATTGACAGACAATTATCCTGCGTTTAAAGCTTTGGCCTATCTAAATACTGTGCGCAAGGAAGTGGACGGAGGCACATATACATTTATAGATATATCACACAGTGAAAAATATCTATTTTCATTTGCATTTACTTGTATATTGCACCTAGAGAAGCATTTTATAGACTCACGTATTATCGGATATGTTATAAGGAAGGTGAAATTTAAATAGCAAGTTTATACGACTGTAATGCATTTAATTTTAAACGTCTGTTATTTGAATTAGCCATTTGCACGAAATAATCTTATCTTTAGCTATTTAAAACCTGACTGAAAAGCGATTGAAACACCGTGATAGTGACGATTCTCGTTTTAAAGAAAGAGAACGAGAGAGAGAGAGAGAGTGAGATTAATTCATACATAAACTGAGATTTCTAACCACGTTTTCTAGACATCTCTTTAATGATAATATTTTAAATGCGCTTAACATAATTATAAAGAATTAAAATCTATTAAAAGTAAAAAGTTACACTTTGATGAATACATTCAAATTTGAATCGTTATTTTAATTTCGCCTATATTTTTCCAGAGAAAGGATTTTCCTAAAAATATATGTCCAAGTCTTATTTGTAGTTTTCGTACTACCAAAGTACTTCGACAACGGCATATATAGTTTCAGAAATTCTTTGGCTAGCCTACTCTCGATACCATAAAAACGAATGTAGCATAAAGCCGACTCTTATATACCTTCTTAGTGTTTTGTAAAGAAATATAAATGATATTTATGCATACATAATAATGAATCTATAACCTAAAATTATTCAATTGTTTACAAAAATAGCTAATTTGTATATTCCGCATATGTCTCCGTAAACGAATCACGAGTGCATATATAAACAAACAGGTAAACAAATTGTGATTCGACGACGGTTTTTAAATTCATACTATTTCAGATTACAGGCCGTCAAAAGGTAAAACTCGCCAATGCAAGCTGTAAACAATAAGAGTATTTCGACATCCATCCAAAATACTAAATAGGTAATTCGATCAACATTTTCAGTGCGTTTTACTATAATTTCATAGCATACATTTGCACATTATGTCTGACTTGACTATTTGAGTTTACCGTCGCTTCGACAGTATTTCAATCATATAGCGAGGTCCAGCTAATTACAGGTGGAGGAAGACCCCGAATGCACGGAGGCATCCGGGTAGATTCACCGACCTACCTCAAGCCAGCTGGAAGGCTTCCCAATAAAATCCGAATGACCGTCCGGGATTCTGCACATTATGTACCACATGTGTTAGTCTACAATATGTCAATGTTATTTAATATTTTATTTTTCCATTAAAAACGAATCATTATGAAATATGGGCCTATACACGTAAAATTTTACATGCATGTTATGTATAAAAGTATTAAATTGAAAGCTGTAATTTCTAGAAAATAAAGATATGGAGAATGAAAGATGAGAAAGAAATTCCATCGTTCTTAAAAAATTCTTAAATATGAAATCAGTATACTTACCAAACTCTTTTACTTTCAGGATTTCATTTAAAAGGACTCGCACATCTTTAATTTTATTTTTACGTTATGAGTAAAAAGGCAAATGATCAAAGTGTATAACCCATGTCTTTCTTCCAGAAAGCTTACATTCATTTTTTTTATATAATCTCTACTTAAAGTTTTTGTTTACATGCTATAATTTAAATAGATGGCATATTAAGGTTGAAATTATTGTATTAACATCCTATGAAATATCACACCTTTTCCTTTTTTTTTATCTTAATATTTCATAGAAAAATAAATGTTAACTTTGTTTAGCTATTGCTTTGATTCATTTTATTTGTTTGTTTGTTTTGTCATCATAAATGCAACTTGGCTGACCGACATATATAAGATTTCTATTGTTTACATATATAGAAAACATTTTATGTCTTAAAAGCCAATTTCAAGCGACAGGCGGTGTACGATTTTCGTTCCCTTTCATGTCTTATACATCAATTAGCGGTACTCTTACTCTCATTCTCTGATGAAGAAACAATAAAAAGGTCAAGCGATACGGAACCTGTCTTTGAATTCCTAAGCATAATTTGATAAGCTATGTATGAGCGTATACTTTGAAAATTC
This sequence comes from Solen grandis, assembly GCA_021229015.1. Taxonomy (NCBI): domain Eukaryota; kingdom Metazoa; phylum Mollusca; class Bivalvia; order Adapedonta; family Solenidae; genus Solen; species Solen grandis. The sequence goes on along the minus strand of CM037792.1, from coordinate 47,839,196 downwards.
TTACATAGACATAATTCAGTTACTGCTTGCAATTTAGTTTACTGTCTTGACATAATACATATTATGATACCGGATGGCGAAATTTTAGTTTTGATATAATGCTTCAACCGCAAATGGATCTCTCATTATTTATGTCTAACCAGGTTTTCAACGAAAATCCTGGTAATAAGAATTTGGTTAGTCGTTGGTCGGACTGACGTTTCTGACAAATATCTTCCGTAAGAAAAGAGATACATTTCATACTTTGAAGGTAAATCCCTTGTGGGAATAAACAGATTGAGATTGATTTTCAGGTAAAAGTCAAGGTCACTGTTACTATAAATAGATCGTTCATTTCGGTCATATAACTCCTTTTAGGATTGAGGTATTGTGTTCAGACTTATTAGATAGATAACTTTCGGGAAGGTGAAGATTGTGATTGACTTTCAGGGTCAAGGTCACTGTCCCTGAAAATAGCTTTGCGTTAAACAGAACGTTTCCGTTAAATATCTCATATTAGAATAGAATTACAGTGTTCATATTTGATAACTTGGGAAACGGAAGAATGGGGTTGATTTTCAGATTGGTAGGGTCAAGGTCACTGTTACTAAAATAGATTGTTCGTTTTCGTCCAATAACTTCTTTTAGGAGTTAGGTATGATGATCATGATTATTTAGTTGATAGATACCACATGGGAAGTTGAACATTGTTATTGACTTTCAGGTCATTTAATTTTCAGGTAAAAAGAGTCAAGGTCAAATAGATTTTTCGATTCCTTCTAGTAACTTCTTTTAGAATTGAATCATGATGACTATATTTAAATGGTAGATACCTTATGAGATGGGGAAACTTGTAATTGATTTTCAGGTCAATAAGGTCAAGGTCACTGTTACTAAAAGTATATTTTTCATTTCAGTCAAATGACTTCTTTTAGAATTGAGGTATTATGATCAGATTTAATAGGAAGATACCATATGGAAAGAGGAAGATTGTGATTGATTTCCAGGGCAAAATATCACTTAAAGAAGTTTTTTGTTGTTAATAATTATGACCTCATCAACATTCTAGATTAAGGTTCTTTAAACAAGCATGGCTAAAAAATAGCTTTAACATCAGAGTTCGCGAGCCAAAGATCTTTATGATGTGAGTATGTGTCCGTTTGCCTTGGGCGATACTTGAAAACCAGGTTTCGCGTCATTTGATTGGTTTCTTGTTTTTCTTTCTCCTCTACCTCCAATCACACTCACACTGAGACCGTGCCAATCAGTATTGTAACTACCTTGCTCAAATGCTGACTGCCAAGCAGGGAACTATGAAGCGGTCGGAGATCGAACCCACGACCTCCCGATCACGAGGCGGACGCACCACAAGACTAATTGGGACGGTTACGGATAAGATACTTTGGTAAATATACAAGGACCTCTCCATATACAGTTGAACCTGTATTAGCGGATACCTGTACTAAGCGGTCGACCTGCATTTAGCGGTCAATTTTAGTATTACCAAACAGTATCATTTTGTTATATTTTAAACTTCATTTAGCAGTCACTTCTGTTAAACGGTCACTTTCTCTTGTTCCCTGGACTGACCGCTTATGAGTGAATGTGACAGACGTATAGTTAAACTGTGCATACATGATATGAAAGGAATGAGAGAAATAAATGACTTGACTTTGCTGATTTGGCTGCTAAGATGCTTGTTCTGATAAGAGTTTTTCTGTAATCAACTTTCATATCGCATTTATAGTATGCTAATAAGGTAATTTAAAAGGTAAAGTGTTTATTATAGTGTCGCCCCTATTGAAAGTGTCCGCCAAATTTGACTTATGACACCTCTTTGCTTTTACAATTACCTCCCCGGTTCTCTTCTATTTGCCAGGCACCAAGGACAACCGTAACCATTTTTTAATTAGCATGCGTCTCACCAACCGGCCACATCAGGGCGTTCCTTTGCCGGGGATCGAACCTTCGACCTCCCAATCCCTAAGCGGATGCCCTAACCACTAGGCCACAGGATCGGTATTAATAATGTTTGACTAATATTCATGCATCCTTACATACAGTTAAACCTGTATTAACTGCCACGTATTCTAAGATGTCAACCTGCATTTAGCGGTCAACTTTGATATTACCAAACAGTATCATTTTGTTATATTTTTAAACTTCATCTAGCGGTCACCTCATTTAAGCGGCCATTTTCTTTTGTTCCCTTGAGACACCGCTTAAAACAGGTTTGACTGTATATCATTTTAACAATAAATTTAGAAAAAAGAATAAGTAGTAACACTCGCATCTCAACATCACATCGCGTCTCTTATATATGTAGAAATCGGATAAAGTGATCGGCACGGAATATTTTTTCCCACCAAACATACGGTTTTTTAAATTCAATTTCAACTTTGATGACATGACATAATTTTGCAGTAGTTGACGGACAGAACGAAAGGAAAAGATAAATAGATAGATATATTATATATTTACGCTGAGATACGATCGAACTTTATTCAGCATTTCATACAAAGGCATACATTTGTTCGTAAATATAACAAACAATACGGTTTCGAAAGAAAGAAGACCCCGCAATGACGTACGGTATTAATTCAAATTGACCTATATACAGTGCGTTAATGGAACAGCATGGCATCAGTATAATATCATTTATACACCCACACAAGGAAAGTAATTCACGGAACACTATAAAGTCAAACAATGCCAGCTTTTTACGGTAGTTCAACTTCGGTTTTAAAATCTATTTCTGATTTACGAGAGAAAATAACAATAAATAACATATTTGTCATGCATCTGTTAATTAGATTTTTACTTTGAAATTGATTCGCACTAGATAAAGCCCTCGTGTTGATATCATCCTTCCAATTGTTTTATTTATTTATATTTGAGATATTTAATTGAATATATATATATATTATTCAAAGTTTGCTCAGAACCAATAATATACTATGAACAGGGTGGGCGGGACTGATCAAGTCCCGGCTACGATTAACTCCAAAGCAAAATTGTCCAGCTAGCACTCAACACCTTAAAACAAAAGCATGCGACTTAATTTAACTAAAACATTGCAAAACTTCAAACCAAACAAGAACAAACATGATTTTTTTTTATTAAAAAAAAACTGAGAAAAAAGAGACCATGTTTACTTTATATTCCCTGTGGTGCCAGGATAGCGTAGTGGTAACGCACTTCGCTTCTCACCAAATCGTCCCAGGTTCGATCCCGGGTGTCGTACGTGAGAGGGTTCGGTGGTCGCCCGTCCAGACTCGAGGGGTTTCTCCAGGTGCTCCGGTTTTCTCCCACAATAATGACCACATACGCCGTCATCCGAGCCATGGAGAATGATATATTTAAGTTGAAAAATAAATAAAGTTTAAACTTAATAAAAACGTTATATTATTATTATTATTATTAATACCGCATTGACATAGCAATTATAGCAAATCCACGTTCAAAAGTGTTTTACTTGGCATTGACATTCCTGATCATTGATCAATAATTTTATTAGCGTATTCAATTAGCAAAAGACTGAATTAATAATGCAGTAAAAACAGCTCAATGCCTTTAAACAAAAGCAACCTTGTTTAGCGTAAATAAAGCAAAGGTCCAAACCAATCTAGAACAACAGTGAATTTCGTGAGATATACAAACTGAAAACATCAACAAAACACGCAATTAATCAGAATAGGAAAAAAACTATCATAATAGTTCATACTTTCATTAATTTTTTGAAATTGGTGTGGGAGAGAGAATTTGCTCTCAGGAGATTAATCGTAGAAGAGGAGTTTTAATTAATATTTAATTAAAGGTCAGAAAACAATGGCATAGTCTGATATTTTCATCAAAACCGAATACGAATATAAATCAGAAAGGCAGTCCCACTCAAAAATCCAAAACCTTGAAAAATAACGAAAAATAAAGAGAGAAAAATATCACGAGGTGATTCCACTGATGTGTTTTTTCGGCGTAGCTGTATAATTTCGATTTCAACTCGCATCTTAAACCAATCAAATGTACGCTAACAGCGGTAAATAATTCTAAGCTGAATAAAAGGACTCCTGTTATTGGTTAACGCATCGTTATGGACTATAAAATTACTGTAAATAAGGGGTGCAGCTTGTATATATCATTCAGCTTGGTGTTATTACTTTTCTTTTTGATGTAAACATGAAAGTGATTTCAGTAAGTTAAATACAATCCTTTTTCCATCAATTGAGGAATGCTACTTTGTGAAAATGATTTAAAACAACAAAAATCCACCGTGTTATGACATGAAACCCCTTAATTACTATGTATATTGAATTCTTCCAGCCTGCCGAGATGCTCTCATTGAAAATTAATTCGCCAAAACCAAAACAACTAATAACGCTTTTATATCATAATTGTCATATGTTTTTTTTCCTATAAATAAGTATATTTCATAGAAAAAATACTGAACTATTTCTAGAGCGTACTAAATTTGTTGTGCGTCGGTCTTTCGCGCGCTTTTCCTCGGAATGTTCTAGAAGACTGGAAATCTCGTTTTTCTTTCATCCTACGCCGAATATCTTTGTTAAAGATATTTCTTGTTTTTATTAATTTGACATGGCAGTTAAAGTAGACAAAACTTTTTCCTAAGTCCACTCCACATTGCCAGTTAAATTATTGTACGCCTTTATGAGAAACACTTTTTTTGTATATGAGAGCATCTCTTGACATAAAAATAACAAATAAAAACACACGCAAAAAAAAGAAAAAAAATCGACAACAAAAAAGGCATTAACAAGCTCCTCTAAAAACATTAAACAAACGCAAACGCAACAACAAGGCAAAAAAACGAACTAACAACAGATAACAAAACCAAAAAAAAAACAATTTATAACAATACTAAAATCCACAATTAAAAGCAAACCAAGAACAAACAAACAAAATAAAAACGATTAAAAGAAAACTTAAGTAATGAAAACTTTGGTTTGAAACATTTACATGTATATCGATTTATCAATTTAAAACAAATCTCGGATCAGTATATGTCAACTATAAATACCCCTCGGGTCTCAAGTTCTTATCCGAAAAATCCGCAATGCCTTATAATTGGAACATTTATCTAATCATTATTCAATTTGTCTCGTTCAACACTTTTTTCTTGATGGAAGACAGAGAAAAGAGTGGGCGTTATAAAAATAATCATAGTGACCTTTAGACAGAATGCTATCATGCTGTGAGAATTTCCTCACGACCAGTAAATTGTATCTGATTTTACATGAAAAGGCATTCAGCTAAAGATAATCCCGAGGGTTCAACGATATTTCCTATATGTCAAAGAAAATCTTCTAAATTAATCAGCCGAATATAGAAGCGAATAATTTGAATTCATGTCTTGAAAACGCCGCTGAAATTTCCGGTACTTTAGCTCTGAATATCATAGATGTAAGGGATTGTCACCGCATTAAAGATGTTAAGATGTTTAGTAATGTGCATACATTACTAAATTTACCACATGCGTACTGTAAGCGAGATTAAAAAATAAAGTTAGATTTTAATTTAGCAAAAAAAGAAGAAAAAAAAATCGTCTTAACCAAACGATTTAATCTTGTATGTTCGGAATGGAAATATTTTAAAAAAGGAATCTCTGATTTTCTTTGGCATGTTACATCCAGCAAATTGCGCTTAAATAATATCGTTTTAAAAGTATTCTCGACACAATACAGATCTTTGTATGACATCGCGGTCTAGTGGTAATGTACCCAGCTGAGGATCCGAAGGTTGTAGGTTCGAAACCCGTTGATGGTAGGAATGTCCATGACCTTTCCATGTCAGATTTTCCTGCAAAACCATCCATTTAGTGAATGGAAAACTGGGATCCCCTCATTCAAAATGCTTCAATAAAGGAGAAGGAAAGGAGTAATGCAATTTTCATAGTTGCACCCCATGGTAAATTTCATATTTAGCACCCCTGTCGGACCACCACTAAGAGAAATGGCTGGATCCGTGCATGTTCATTGATAACTTTACTAAGTTCATCTTTCTAAACGATTCTATGGTGGCATATTTCTGCCAGCCACTTAGCTATGTTGAAACTTTTCTGAAAATTTACCACATATTCAGTTAGTATCAGGCAAGTAGAAAACTTTCATAATCTTAAGGTAAAGTCCCTGTAATGGTTCCGCTTTATTTCGGACCTCATGGCCTTTCATTGGCATAACCAAGGTGTCCTAATGTTTTATTAGGGTAACTTGGTTATCTTGGTAGATGTTAAGTGGTCCAAGACGTAGCGGAACCATTACAGGGACCTACCTTAACAGACAAAACTGTCTGTTAGTGCCCACTACAGCCAGTCATTTATTTACTTAAGATAACTAGATAATCGTGCTTTTTGCAAGTTAATTGAATAATGTGGATAACAAACAATATTTTCACATAAGTATCTGGAAACAAGAAGTATCTTTAAAATAGATACCCGGCCGTTGCGTATTAATTATATTTAGTGTTTATTTTGCATCTTGATGAGAGGATACTTGACCCAAGTATTATGAATGTTTTTTTCAAGCGTTCAAAATATAAAGAGCGGTTATGAAATTGTTGACGATCGGATAGACGAACAACCAGTTCACAACAAAAAACGTCCCTTCAGGTAATACAACTGGATGGGTGTTCCTCGGAACACTTGTGTCATCTGCATTCCAGCAGATGTCAGGGGAAGGGTGAACATCAGATGATCAAAATCATACTTATCACTCTACAAAATAAGTTTGAAAGTGCATACACCATATAGTTTTGAAGTTATGCTCTGATACATCACGTCTTAACGAATGTGCCATTTCCAGGATACGAAGGGGTCTGAAGGTTTCAAATCTGGCATGTGTTTTTCATCCTTTAAATATGTTGGGTTTTTTTTGTGTGTAGTTGAATTAATTATTTTAATTATTTTGAACGTTAATACATGTATTCTAGAAAAGAAAAAGAGGTTTTAGGAATGTATATACAAAGCGAACAAGCTGGTCTGTTTTCCGGAAGGATACTTTCGATTTTTAAGTCGACCAATCAAAACTTACAGTATTCATCAGGCTGGCTGTTTAGTGACCTTCATCTTTAGGTTTAGACCGGAAATTCAGGTGAAAATAAAACAACCAATGACCGAAAAAGCCAAAGTGAATATGTGGTTGTCAGAAGTGGGCATAACAGACAATTTTGTCTGTTAAGCTACAAAAGTGGATAATTTGAAAATGTTCTACTTGCCAGATATTAACTGATATATGTGACATTTGTTCAGAAAAGTTTCGACATAGCTAAGGGGATAAGTGATTGGCAGAAATATACCACCATACGGTTCTTTTAGACGCTCTCGTAATTATTACCACCTTGTTGATATAAGCTTACAAGTGCAATACAACTGGATTATGAGTCGAATTGTTTGTCGAGGAATATATTTTGTGCTTACTTTTCGTTTTCTCTCATCCGAACTTTGGTTGATTATTTTGAGATCAAATTTAATTATTTTCAAAGTCTCATAAAGGACTGCCTCCAGGTAGGAATTAAGACCTCAGTGTGAACTGCTCTCTCTCTCTCTCTCTCTCTCTCTCTCTCTCATAATAGTGTGTAGTGTATTGAGCTGTTAACAGTTTTCATTTATTAATAATGTGTTCTTTGACAATTGTTGGTTTACCTGAATGATTCAAGCTTAAATACATCACGTGCTACTGTTAATCAAACTAGAGGCGGTATCATAATGCGGGTGTATGTTGTATATGACAAACTTTAAATATGTTATCGTTTCGATTTTTGAGTTTATGAATTTATCGATCGCAGCAATCTGCTTCGCTTCGCTTTCGATAAATTCCATAGAATTTAATATATAAACAATAACTGATACCTGCAGTCAAATTATAGTAATCGGCCCCAGTGGTCATGCTGAGCTCAAGTTCCCCAGTTTTTTTGACTTCCACATAAAAAGCTTGAATGCTTCCAATTCCTCATGCTTGATTTTGTGTTGTCTAATATATTGATAAAGGGGAAATGTTTTAAGTGTGAGATACGCCTAAAACTATCCAAAATTACATAGAAATTGCCATAAAATATTGGACATCTTTCAATCTTTCTTTCTTACAGAGAAAGGCACACCTCAGTCCTATTTAGTGACCGTAGTTTCGTGGTCACCGTGACCGACTTATGAAGGGATTGTCATTTCCATATACGCTCGTGAAAACATTTTTATCCTCTATTTTTATCATCACGCTGCTTCTCAACGTCAAGATACTAAAACATAGCGGCATCATTTGGCCTTGCGAGAGAACATGGCGTTAGCCTGTAGAGTGATATTGCAATATGGTAGTGGTAATATAATATATAGATATCCTATCCATGGATGATGGTATTACGTGGTGTCAACCCAAGATGGTAATATAATTCCATATTCATGATTGACAATACGTGATATCTACATTACTATACAGCATATCGAACATCACAACCAGATTGGAACTGTTACGTCACTGACACAGACCAGCTGTATTACGTAGTTAACTCCCTTTAATTAACCAGTGCGCTACATCGTGTATATGAAAACTTAAAATGGAAGGTCACGTGGGGTATAATAATGTAACTTAATACGCAATGGTAACTTTAGAAGATGAACACATATTGTTTAGAACGATATCATAACATGGGTGCCTCTCATCATATTGTAATATACCATTTCATAAGGGGGTTTAAACTTACGATCAGTGACTGAGGAAAATTTTCATATGTGTGTTTATTTCCCATTGAACAATATGTGGAATATTACACCAGGTAGATTAGGTGTTCGGTGAGTGCTCGTTGATCTACGCAGGTTTTCGTCTCATTTCGGAGTGAAATGGTCTTTATGACAATATGGTCTGACAATTAAGATCGGCGTGAAAAGACCATCGTTTCTTGCAATTTCATGAATACATGTACCATGTGTATTGACAAGAGCTTGACATCGTAATGAGTCTCAGTGATGGGGTTTTGCAAATATATCAAGCACTACGAGTGTCGTGACAAGTCTCTTCCGATAATTGGAATACTGTCAGATTGTAGAACAATCTGTCTAGATACCACTTAGACGGATTTGGTTGCAGGTGGGTCTCCGAACTATTCACTTTGATGAGCAAAGGAGGAAATTTCCGGATGATAGTTTGCCTGTCTGGATTGATCTAAACACAGGTGCGTAGATGAACCACATAATATTGGTGTCCTTTTCTTTCTTTTTTTTCACATTTAAACACCATTCCCAGTGGTCTAGGGGTTAAAATGTCCGCATAGGGAGCGGGAGGTCGTGGATTCGATCTCCGACCGCAACATACATACATAAAAATCGTACTGACAGCTCTCTGCTTGGCGCTCCGGGACTGGTTGGCCCAGTGTCATGATAATATGACTGGGTGTGGTATCCTGCCACATGTCTACAGCGTGAGACTGCAGTGTTGCAGTACTATATCTGTCTAAAGTAGATAAAGTCTTTAAATGACTGAAATACTGTCGGTGAACTGGCACTAGAACTGCAAAATTACGGGTTTTTGTCCCTCTATACTGTATTATGAACATGGAAAGAAAGGGAATCTGACATCACTTGATTACGGAGGTCGTAACATTGTACAAATGTATGCTTCCATTATATTTTATGCACGGTTCGATCTGTCTGATATTCACTTAACATATGGTGTAACGAATCATTGTCAAAAGGCAGTCTTAATGAAGTAATAACGCGAAACGTCACAATTAGTGCATATTTTTTAAATCTGCTCCACTCTCAACTTCCGGTTTGTTTGTTTTTCTGCAATTTCCACTGGATGACGTAATACATCTACGCAAGCATTTCCCACAACCTGACGAATGTCAATTTCACATCGTCTAATCGTATCCTTTCATTCAAAATCGACCGAACAAAAAGGGAAGTTGATATTGGAGCAGACTTATAAAAATGGACAAACTGTTTACATTTCTTGTTCTTACTTCGTTAAGGTCAGACTGATCGAACCGTGCATAGAATATGATGGTAGTCTACATTTATACAAAGTTAAAAACTTCGTAATCAAGTAATGTCAGATTCCATTCCTCACCTTGTTTCAATACACAGTGAAGGAGAATTATTTTTTTTAATCGTGTATCTGCGGTTCTAGCGCCAGTGTGTCGGTGGGACGTTAAACCCAACAAACAAATCAATCGAAATCTTCACCCGTACTTGATTTCCTGCCTGCATATACATGTAGATGCTTCTGGTTAAGTATATCCCTCTACGTACGTGACTTTTTTTCTTAAACCTTGCATGTATTATTCAACCCAAAATACTGGCTGCTAAAATCATGAAGTACATATGATTTTATGAAAATTAAATCTACCTATGTGCCATAAATGGATATTTCAAACAATCGGATAAAAAAAATTCCAAGCAGTCTTATAAACTAGGAAAGTTCATCGGAAATAATTTGACCTGAAATGTACCACATATTGATAATGTTCATCAGACATAACTCGGCCTGAAAAATGTGCCACATATGGATATTTCTTAACAAACTGTTATACCTTAATAGTTCATTGGAAAAACTTGGCCTGAAAAAATGTACCGAATATATTAGATATTTCTAAAGAAAAAAAACACAAAAAAAACAACAAAAAAAAAAAAAAAAAAAACTGGTGTACCTTGAAAGGTTATCAGACATAATTCGGCCTTAAAAATGTAACACTCATGGATATTTCCCCCAAAATAACTGTTATACCTTAAAGTTCTGTTTTAAAGTAACTTCCCCTGGCATATGTACAGCGTATGAATATTTCCTAACGACCTGGACGTCTACATCTGATTCATCAAAATTACCGCTTAATAAAATAACAGTGTATGCTTTTCATTGGCTACATCTATGCCTATGACGTCTTAGCCTGCGTGACTGTAAAACCTTTTATGTATACTGTGATAAATGCATTGACTATCAGCCTTCATACACTTGATCGATTCTTTTCCGCTATCAGTGTAAACTGTGGACAACTGCTGACATATATTTCAATCAGTAGAAAGACGAAGGCTCAATAATCCTTACTAGCGAATTTAAATGAATTATTTGATACATTAACATGATTAGGATTCTACAACATTACTAAGCGATGAGTATAGTTATATTTTATTCATGTACAACGTTGATTTCTCTCGGTCTGAAGTTAACGCTTAAAGCGACTCGATCACAGATGATCGGTAAACAAATATGACATTCACGGAATGTTGCATAGGATGACCATGCGTCTGTAGATTGGTTTTGATTGACATAGTTGAAAAAAAAACCCATCAATTCTTAGTCAGTGACTGTCAGTGTATAAAGGTTATTTATTAATTAATTAATTCATAATTTTATTTTTTATTTATCTTTTACCTGGTCTCTATCAATATTTAAATCTAGCTTTTACTATTTATAAATATTTAAATAACATATGGTGACAATGAAACACTTTAATAGAGATTACCATCGCCTGTTGTTATTGCTTTTTTATCACCGTTTTTGCGTAAACTAAAACGTAACGCAAATCTAAATATGTCCTTGGAATGTGTATATCGTATGAGTGCGCGTCGTGATATCTCTATACCTTCTACGGGAATGTTGCAATTCGTGAAAATCCAATCATTTTACGCATGAAACTACGTCGATGAAATATAATATACTTTATCCCCAGACATTTGAATAGAGCACAGACATTGATTTAGTAGTTTTGCTAGAAGATTCTAAATTGCATGTGGCTCATTCATAATGGCACCGATAATTTTTCTTAAAGACGGAGTACGACACATGTTACAGCCTTCAAGATCGATTATCTCTTGGCTGATTTTCATCTAGTTCCGAATCTCAAAGCCTGACTGACGAAATAGATGGTATTGCTCAACTGGAATGAACTCGCGCAACATATATGATTAGACCTATTTTGCATAGATTTGAATCTAGATTAAGGAAATGGCGATGAACTCAGACCTTTCTCTAAAAGATCTTGCTAAACTCGATCAGTGCTACGCCCACGGAAAAACGTATATACATGTATTGTAGTTACATAGACTAGCGCTTCCAACAACTTTGTTGCGGTTGTTGAGAGAAAGGCAAAAAAGCCGAAACAGATAAGAGCAGAAAGAAAACAGCAGTAAAAATAGATAGGTTGATAGTTGAAAGATTGAAAAATAAACGAACAAGTAAAACAGAGAGAAAGATAGTGGGGGGTGGGATTGATTTAAGTTAAAATTTATTAATTTTACGTCGATTGGGAAACAAGTTTTAACAACTTATACTGATCCTTCTCGTCGGTTCCTGGGTTGGACCAGTATTTAGCGCCAGGGTAGATCATGGAAAATCCTTGCCTGCAACGGGGTTCAAACCCATAACCCATAACCTTCCACGTCACCTTATTACATTTGGCAAAGACTGACAGGTAGATAATTCGACTTATTGATTCTCGCATCGTCAACATGTCCGTATATAGAAACTATTCATTTTAGTTCAATTAAAAGTCTAGGCCTCCTACGCTAAAAAGATGAGAAATCAAAGCAGACCTGTTTATATATCAGTTTTTGTTGATCAGTTTATATTGATAAACGAGATGGAGTGGCTCCGAGACTCGAAGACCACATTCGTCTCTGGCGAACGTGGGAAAATGCCAGAATCTATTGTTTTCTCTTATAAAATCCAATCTATTTTGTAAACTAAATTATCTCAACGGTCTGTAGATTATCTTCCTCTCATTTAAATGGTAAACAGCTCTCCTGTTTTCAGTTTAACGGCTGCCAAAAGCGCTTCTTGTTCATCTTCCTTAAATAAAGTAATAGTGGCCAATGGTTAAACGATGATGTTGGTGTCCATGGTATCAAAATGTCCTATTTAGTATCATTAATTTGTTTTATAGTTAAGTAAGAAATAGGAGACGGGTCTCACGTTCAATTATTTATTTATATACAAGACATTTACAAATCACCCGACCCCAGCCCTCGGGGAGTCTTTGGAGAGACCAATGCGTTTTGCTTGACAAGGTCTCGAATAATAAAGCCCATGAAATATTTTGTATCATTTGGACCCTTCTTTTTACAAACTAAACAAATTTCTATCAGTAAGTTTTTGGAGGGACCAGTATATTTTGAATGATTAGGTCTATTGACTAAGAGAAATATATCCATAGCGATTACTAAAATTTCGAATAAGTAAGATTTCACTGGGCACATTCTCTTATCAATGCTTGCGTTCAGTCTCGTCTGATATGCTTATCCACTATATTTAATTTTAGAGCTATTATGTAAATTTCGTCGATTATAAACTTATTAGAATTTTGTTGGTACCCTTTTTCGTGGATTTATGTTCTGGAAAACGTGAGGTCTAAAAGAGAATGGTTTTTTTCTTGGATAAAACCCTCCACGAAATTGACGAAGATTAATGTCCCACAAAATTATTTAACAGTACATGTATGTTAAATTGAAACCAGTGAAATAAACGTGTATGTGCCAAGGCCATCTTTAAGATATCGTCCATTGAAAGCCAGAAAGGGGCAATCAGCATATGTAAAAAGAAGGCTGATTCTTCTGGCTTTCAATGGACGAATTATGTTTGCTGTGCGCTTACCCTGAACTTTTTAGGTGAGTAGTTAGGTGGATGTTTTTTCTTCTTCTTTTTTGTTTTGTCTTCTGTTGCTTTATTTAACTGACCATTGTATAGCTTGGTGACCTTCATAACATGGGATGAATATAATTTCCTATGAACAGACAACAGACTTGATAAGTATACGATATTAAAATAAAACTCGTGAACATCACCGTCTATGGTGTAAGAATGTTTCTGCTTCCCGCTACCGCGTCGCTATTTCAACGGCATCTCTAAACAAATCATAATTCATCATCAAATCGTGCGCCGTGTTTGACCCTGTGTAGAATTTCTCCTAGGACTGGTTAACATCTTAGCGTCTTACGTTGAGATAAATGCGATTCAGAAGAGTCTACGTCTCTCGAATAGCCTTTGCTTGTATGTCGGCGTTTTCTTTTACGGCGCTTTAAATACAGACTGTCAGACAATTCAATGTCTGATGACAATATATGTTCTCTTATTATATACAAACAGTTGGTATTTGACTATATATTTTAATCTCGCAGTATACCGTTATCCTTTCTCATAAAGGTCAAAGACACTATTTCTACATTGATGGGCATTTGATCTTTCTGCACCAATAAAACGAACATATCAGTGTATCAATATCGCTCCCTAGCTCTATTTTATAGAAAAATAACCAATCGCCTTTGTTATTTGGAAGTTACGAAAGCAGTAAGAATTAAAACGCAATATGCGCTGATAGACTTACATGTCAAGCGTTAAAGCAGGGTTGAACTCGAAATAGGCAAATGTCATATGACGCTAAAAGCTCCCAGCTGAACATTTTTTTTTGTTTCATAACCACGCCACAAATTATGTGACTTGTAAATCTGGCAGAGTCAATCAAGACATTTCTCCAGATAATAGAAGCCCACACTCGCTTCGGTCTTCTTTTGTCTGTACAAATGTCGTAAATATTCGCACTATATCTTATACATACGTTTGTTTTCTTTTATAAGACAATAGTGTTAGGGTACACAATTGAAAACGCGCCCTCATATTCAATGATAGCAAAACTGATTTCTTTTTTACGTTGATTCGAAAACAAGCCCTTACGTTCAAATTATGAACATCCCTCTCGACTGTTCCTGTGCTTTGCGCCTGGGATGTTCGAACCTACGCAGTTATTACTACGCACGGCGCCTTTAGTCATTCACATAATTTATTTCACCTTCGATAATATCTTGGCGTTTTTACTGGTTGAATGTGGTCACATGGTGAACACCCAATTTATATACTAGACACAACTTATAAGTACTCCGACTAAAGTTTTGTCTATAGCATTTGTTGTTTTCAAAATAACAGATTTTTGGTTTTCTATAGCTTTCCACGAAAATTGGTTTCACAGAGTTGATTATGCGTCAAAATTATTCAAGCAGACAACAGATTGAGCCAATGCACATTTTAATATTTACTGGGCATGTGTTTTGGAAAATTTATCTTCTCTACAAGTTTGAAATTGGAGTACTATCAAGTTTCTTTAAGTATAGGTAGAGTCAACTTATTTTCCATATAGGGTC
This sequence comes from Solen grandis, assembly GCA_021229015.1. Taxonomy (NCBI): domain Eukaryota; kingdom Metazoa; phylum Mollusca; class Bivalvia; order Adapedonta; family Solenidae; genus Solen; species Solen grandis. The sequence continues at coordinate 47,824,087 of CM037792.1, read as the reverse complement.
AGTAGAAACAAAATGACGTTTTAAAAATAAATACGAAAATATGGCTAGAAAAAGTGTTCGCTTAACCGCCCCCGGTCCATATTTAAAAATACTCACCCCCGATATTTCTGTGTAATTAAATAATTAATAATACATGTATACACTAAGATCAACGTCCCATTTGCAAGACAACCTCATTGTCAAAAAAATCTTAAGGGCCCACTTCTCTTATTTGTTCTCTTAAAAGCCTTATTCAGATCAGTTGAAGGCATGATAAAAGTGCATAGCTTAGTGGTCGAACGTTTGCAAAATTGGCACCTGTTGTATGCGCTATATTGTTGATTGTTTTGTTATCTATGGTCTTGAAAAATATAATAAATTTTACTTTCCAAGGCACTCTGAAAACATGGAATTCTGCAAAAATAACACATGTTGCAGAAAAAGAGTGTTTCATAACTGTTTTGAATTTTTCGTAACAGTGATATTTTCATTGCAAGCAATTGTGATGTTTTTAGCTAGTTTATGGGCATGTAATTTAGTTAAAAGATCATCACTCGGATATGTATGTTTCATTATTTCCTGGTTTATTAGAAAGCAAATTCAAAGAAGATATCATGTCTATCCTTAGTAATATCTGCTTTGAGATTCGAACTTTCGTGTCTAATGTTCCGTGCTTTAATCACAGAATGATGTCGATCGTACATTTCACTCTCGTATTGTGCGGAGAAATTAAAGAAAAATAGACTTTAAAACATGCATATGATGCATGTATGCATTCGGCGAAGCAGTCTAGCCACATCTCGAACCTCTGGAAGATAATGACATAAGATAATGTTAAATGAATATTTGAACGATTTTCATTGGTAGAAAATGTCTATGCCTAGGGAAAAAGGTTACGGGGCATTTTTTGTTGATATGACAAGTAGCTAAAAGATATGCTTCGTATTGCCGAAATTTTAATAAAAGATTCTAACGCTATATAATAATTAGGTAAATCTGTATTGTAGTATATCAGTCCACATGATTAAAGAGCTGTCATAGTTATCTTGTTTATACTAATGTTTACTATTGCGCTTTACCAACGGAGTTTTA
>CM037792.1:47772916-47822916 GCA_021229015.1 Solen grandis | reverse complement strand
TCTACTTTGAGATAATAAATTTCGTGGAACACTTATTTTTCGTCCATTTCGTGTAGGGTTTTATATACGAATATTCAACCCCACGAAAACGCATTCTCCTCACGTTTTCTAGAACATAAAACCACGACAAAGGGTATACTCACGTTATTCCCATAAGTACATAATCAACGGCATTCGATGTCAGCGAAAATTAATGATTTTACAGTACGCTTTTTTGACTTCTCATAATTTCCTTCATCATAACCGTTCTCCATGAATTTATTACACATCAGCCCCCGCATATCTTTTTTTTTTTTAAAAAAAATATCTTTTGTAAGATAACGATTTTTTAATATTACTGTTTTTAGAGTAAAAAAATGGAAGTTGTTTAGATGCAATGGAGAATTTCAGTAAAAAAAATGCATGTGACATTTACTTTAACATGTTTGCATGTTTAGAATAAAACTACATGTACATTATTAATTGCATGATCCTTATATACAATGAGGTTATCCATCGCTTTACCTTTTCTTTTGTCCTAGATGTAAGGCAAAAAAGACAACGCAGGATGAATTAATCTCATAAAACGATCTAACATTTTACAAATTGAACATCAGGCTCTTGTGCTTTAATATATCGTGTTACTCCCTATTGCATTTCACCCTGGAAATTGTATCCTGAAATTAAATCCTCTGTACGGAAATTAAGCTATAATGGAAGTAAGAGGGCATGAATATCTTGCCGGTTTTATTGATCTAAAATATATAAACAAATTTTCAAGGAAACTGATTAGAAACAACATGTTTCAGACTTACATTTCACACATATGTAAGAGTAGATAACGTCCAAAAAATGTTTAATGGTCCCGGTGGCCGTATGGTTAGAGCGTCGCCCCGGAATCGAGGGGTCGTTGGTTGGTTCGATCCCTGGCCGCGACATACTTTAGTCGTAAAAATTGTACCGATATAGCTCCCTTGCTTGGCGCTCAACATATAAGTGTAATTGCAAGACTGGTTGGTCCGGTGTCAGGATAATGTGACTGGGTGTGGTATCATACTACATGTCTACAGCTTGATACTGCAGTGTGGCAGCACTGTATCTGTCTCAAGTAGATAAGCAGGGAGCTATTCCAGTACCCTTTATACCGCGGTCGGGGATCGAACCTAAGACGCCCGTTCAAGAAGCGGACGCTTTAAATTTTCGTCCACCGGGGACGGTAGAAATCCAACAACAAATGTCAAACATATTTCCAAAATATCCCAAAGTCGTGCAAAACAGGTTAAATTAATAACGGTTTTGCTTTATTGTTTGCTCTGTTTTAATATCCAAACACCAATATGTCAGTAATGTGGCGATTGTGTGTACGTGAACAAATATAGAATGTTTCCCGTTGCAATACTGCGCCGTAGAATTCTAGACCACAGCAAGTACAGGTTTCTCATTACGGGCCAACCCGCACTTGAAAAATTCACGTAGCAAAACCGATGTTATACCGACGTTCACGTTGTGATACCATTCTCCAACCGATATAAGAGTCGATGTGCTGCCGAGTACCACTGTGAATTTAAAGGTAGCAGAACAGTTTCATATCGATTAATAACGGTAGTACATCGTTAGTGCATCGGCAGGACTACGGTATCCTATCTGTACCACAACTGTATAAATTGAAGCCATCGGAGAGCTGCTGATCTTTTACTGGACACTTCCGGTGCTCTACCGGAAAATGACAGAAATGAGCAAAAAAAATAAAAAAAAATAAAAAAAATAAATGAATAAAAAAAACAACTAACTTTCAAGGGCAGTTAACTCAAAAGGTAGAATGGTGGCCCCCATCTTTCCACATAAATTTGTTCTGGTGTAACTCTTTTATAATTATGCAAAGTTTAAGAAAATTCTCGTGACTAGTTTTTTTTTTTTTTTCCTTTTTTGTCAATATGGAAAAAGGCTGTATTTGGTGCGTATGCCTTTAACAATGCAATATAGTTGCAGTTCCGTACTAGTATCGATCCATGATAATCGTCGAATCTGTGCTCCGTATAGCTCCGATGGGTATATCGGCTAGGTGTGGCAGACCCTTATCCGCTGAAAACAAACCAAGTTTTGTTATGTTGCGACCAGGAAGTTCATTTTCAGGCCTGACTGCGATATACACGTTTGTATACAACACATATATATTCAATCATTATATCAATCGATTCCGATTATCATCTATATATGGTGAAAAATTTAAACTTTTAGTGAGCTATATTCATATATGTTTCGCTTTCATCCCATAAAACGGCTTGGCCATTAAATACAACTCAAGTTAGTCTCAATTCAAGTAATGTAGATGCAGGCAAATTGAATTGGGTTTTGCAATCATTAAGTTACGCCTGGGAGTGGAAATTTCCCAGTATTCCATTTGTCAATTGCATTACATTGTAGTCTCCACTGAGTATTAAAAAATAACAACTCGGTGTTCATAAAATAAAATAAAAAAATCAAATGAAAGTCTCTCCCGACCTTGATTTGATCCACGTTTGTCTCATTTTATACTTTTTACAATACTGTAAAATTATAAGTTTTCGTGGATGATGGATATTCGTTAATGTCGTGTAAGGTTTCATACATCAAGACTGTCCTCTGATTCGACCTTACATTCCCTCGAACATGAATCAGGGGAAGTTATGTATCCTCGAAATTGTAATTAATACGGATTCATCTAAATTTGATTCCATCGTAAAATACAAATTTAAAAGCAATTGCATTTAAGCAATTTTTTTCGGGAAAGGACATCACATTATTTTACGTGATGATTATTTTTGTTATGCTTATTTTCACTACTACTACTACCATTACTTATGTAAGAGGTCACCTGTGCTTGGTGACCAGGCTTCTAAAAGCGACCAGCTTTACAATTTCGAAAACACTTGGGTTTAATTTAGCAGCAGTTCGAGCTAAGAAACTGGTTTCTTTTTTAATTTCCATTAAGTGATAGTTAAAGACCGGCTTACTTTTAGTTTTTGGGACATTCATGATTGAGTGATTACAGAAGCTGACTTTCTATCCCTTTGCAAGTCACCGATGTTAGATTAAGTCTCGCAGACAGGATGATTTGGATTGTTCGTGTAAGAAAGCTTTTCAACTGTCTTACGGTAAGTCGGTGGTTCTACCCGGGTCACTCTGTGTACCCGATGACTTCCCCTTAAGGTGTCGCTATATGACTTAAAGTAATCCATCCATCATTAAATTATGACCATTGTCCCTCAAGTAATCGCTGGAATTTATTTTATAGTAAATACAAGCCTTTATATACTTCGAGTAAATAAGCCTATAACTCCACGTCAATGGATGCTTGCATTTTGCATTGAAGTTTTGTGAGCACTTGGAGGACCAAGATTATTTTTTAATGACGGATGGATTTCCTTAAATATATTCACAAAGACAGCTATCCCGAACACAACATTAATAGCAATTAACTGTTGTTGCAAATTGATCTGGATTCATGTTTTTGTTTACTTCTCTACCCTTTATTTGTATAAAGTATCGTGTTTTCATAATGAAAAAAATGAATCATCTCCATAGAAATAATCCATAATATTGTTTACTTTGAGAGGAATAGAAATACGATTATGAAAATGAGATCCGTTCTTCCAAAAGCAGTGCATATATTCGGACAGAAAAGCAAAATGTTTTACAGATTTGTTAAGAGTTGCAATCTGTATAATTATATACTCGTTGACACCAATATTACTACAATTCTTAAATAAGAATAAGTTACGTAAGATCATTCAAAAATACCCAATTTGCATAATGATTCCGCATATCTTCGTCAATTTTCTGGCGTTTTTTTTAAAGCTTTTCCTTATGTCTCCGTGAACGAATCACGAATGCTTAAATTAATAACGTATAGCAGATAAACAAATTGTGATTTGGCGACGGTTTTTAAATTCAAATTATTTCCGATTACTAACCGTCTTCGGAAATACACGCCAATGCAAAACGTAACAATGAGAGTAATTTGAATCCATCCAAAATATTAAACTGCGTAATTTTATCAATATTTCAATGCGTTTAACTGACATTTTACAGTAAATACTTGCACATTATGTACTATTTGTGTCAGTCTACGATACGCTAATGTTATTTTATATGTTCTTTCCTTAAAAAAATATATATGATAATGAAAATTAATGGGCGTTTAATTAGTCTTGTTTCTATATGAATTTATAGATCTTGTCCTTAGTCAACTATGCTTCTTTGAAAGGCTAATAAAAAGTAATCAACGTCTTCAAGATGCACTTTCACGTTTTAGTGTATTTAAGGATATTATTTATCATTACGAGCAAACATGCAACTGAGCTTTATAAAGTGTCTTGACTTGACTATTTGAGTTTACCGTCGCTTCGACAGTATTTCAGTCATATAGCGACGTCCAGCTTATAACAGGTGGAGCAAGACCCCGAATGCACGCAGGCAGCCGGGTAGAACCACCGACCTACCGCAAGCCAACTGGAAGGCTTCCTCACATGAAAATCCGAATTACCATACCGGGATTTGAACCCACGCGGTGAGGGGCTGAGTGAATGCTAAAGTCAGCGACTTTACCCTCTCGGCCACGGAGGCCCCCTTTATACAGTGAATTACACCCACACACATACACATGTTTAGGTTTATTTGTGTTTCTGCCCAAATTCAAAACAAAGTTCAAACATTTTCAACAAAAAAAAAAGTAAAATAAAATGAAAAAAGGAAAGAAAAACCATTCCATTCCTGATATTAAAATCCCTGAAATCAAGCAGATCTATGCTTGGTCCTCCTAAATCTAAAGTTCAGGGAGTCGTCAAGTCGTGACTGATGTACTTAATCGAAATATTTCTAGCAGAAGTAGCATTAGTAGTAGTGGGAGGAAGATGAGGCACTATATTGGGAAATCTTATTTTAGACCCACGTAAAATTGATGCTCCATCTGCTCTTAAAGGTACTCCGTCATTATGATAGATGATCCTGGAATTCAATTTTAGTTCTGGTTTATTCTCTGCAGAGGCGTTGTGCTGTCGGCAAAGTTACTGTTAGGGTCAGTCAGTACCCCTGGCATATTTTTTCTCTTATTTAAGCATTAAATCAAGATTTTGTATGAGAAAAAAAAAAACACTTTTCCTTTTCAAATGTCAAAGATGTTGCCTCGAAAACAAAATATCACGTTCACTATTGCTCCCGTCTTTTCCCGTGTTTGATTTATAAATGTTGTGAGAACCATCACTTTTTTGCATTCTGTAAAACATTGCTATTGTCTGACGCCCTCGTTCGATACATTTTTTCCCTGAGACTAATCACATCGTCAGGTCTACAAGATTATCGATTCCGAAATGTTCATTCATGAAAGCCTCTACAACTGGTGACGTCACAAACACGTAGGCGTTTAGGATGTAGTGCTATGTATATGAATGAATTTTCCAATATTTGTCATGGCATTTCTCGTAGAGCAGTCCAGGAGGCTTGTAGTAGTATCTGTATAACTGACTCCGTGAAAAAAGCAATCTCTTTGAAACGGAACAAGAGTTTAGATTAGCAATCCATTATTTCATTTTCCTTCCGGAGCGTATAGAGTATAACGTGTGGAAGTTATTAAACTTAAGATAATTATGCCGGTTTGACAAAAAAAAGTGCGATAATGCCATTTGCTTTGGAATTGAAATTTCAGAACACGAAAGTGGCCAAGATTGGAATTGAATTCAATTGTCTGTGTAAGGACGATTGTATGATAAAAAGTATTCTTTTAAACGGGAAAAAATACGGACATACATATTTGCTGAGTTTTACGGTAACCTTTGACAACTGTACACCACTTCAAGTGTATTTTAGGATAAAGGTGTAAATTCAGCAGCATGGGCGTATACAACGTTGTCAGGTTACCACAGATATCTAATGTGACGGGATGGCTTTTAAATGAAACGGTAGATGAATCCAACACAAACGTAACCCACATTCGGGACGCTGATAACGCTAGCGGAGGAAAGATCGACAAAGTGCAATACGTCTTCAGCGTGCTAGGGATCTTGATAACTTTAGGCACAATAATTGGAAATGTCCTCGTTATCGTAGCCGTCCTAAAAGAGAAGAAACTTCGAAAGGTGGGCAATGTTTTTGTCATTAACCTTGCTTTAAGCGATTGTCTTGTTGGGGTTTTTGTGACCCCACTGGCTATTGTTTATGAAATTGCCGGGAAATGGGTTTTGCCATGGCCCGTGTGTGACGTTTGGGTAGGCATGGACGTATTTTGTTGCACAGCGAGCATTTTGAATTTGTGTGCTATCAGTTATGATCGATGTAATGCTATAGTTCACCCGATAAAGTATGCGAGAAAACGAACGTATTCCCGTGCATGGAGGATAGTACTGCTAGTTTGGATATATGCTATTGTTATTGCCGTTCCACAGTTTTTCATTAAAAGCAATAACGTTACAGGAGGTGCTAAAAATGACCAGTGTAGGATAAACGGCAATGTACTTTACACCCTGTTTTCTACAATCGGTGCATACTTTCTTCCATTAATATGTACTTTGTACTTTTATACCAAAATATACACTGTTTCTAGAGGAAGACGCTCCGAATGGAAACATCGTAGAGGTTGTAGTCATTTCATTGGAAAGTCATCAGCTTCTACTATTAGGAAAACATCACCCTGTTGCTTTTCGCTTCCGTGTTGTAAAAACGCACCAGTTGATGAAACGGAGATATCCCCTCCCGAGGAAGCTCCCCAGGATATCGAAGCCAACGAAGTTATTCAGACTGAATCCGGCGAAGAGCAACACGATGACACCGATAGGCAGGAAGCAATCGATCCAGCGTTGATGGCCATATACCAAATGAGACAAAGATCTCAAAGAAATATGTCAACTGCTACCACATCCAGTTTTGGGTCAACCTTTTATTCCTCAACAGACTCGTCTAATACTGTTACAACGTCTTTCTCGGACAGTAGTGATAGAAGTTGTAGTATAAGCAGTGGGAGAAGCATGAGCACCTCAACAGAGGGGCGTTTGAGTTTTGGTAGTCCATCGGACAGTTCTAGGCGACATAGCAGTATCTTTAAGCCACACAGGCTGTCCGGGGCACGCCACAGTGCTTTGCAGACGGAAGTAATTCATGAACTTGTTGTATCCCAAGCTGAAACGCTTGAAGAAGTTCTTCAAGTTGTTGAAGGCAAACCCCTGGAGGACAAAATCGAAGAGGAACATTCAGATGAAGGAAACGATGAAGAGAGCGACGAACCGGTCCCAAAGGCGAAAACAAGAAGTGTTTTAAAATCTGCAACATTTAGACACAGAAATTCTAGGAAAAGAAAGAAAATAGCAATGTCGCAAGAAAAACGTGCCGCAAAAACTCTAGGCATTGTAATGGGATGCTTCATCACCTGTTGGCTGCCATTCTTCCTTGTAGCGTTAATAAGACCATTTTGTACCAATTGTTTCTTTCATCCATATTTGTTACAAGGTGTTGCGTGGCTTGGGTACCTTAATTCCATTTGTAACCCTGTTATTTACTCGTTTTTCAATAAGGATTTCCGTAATGCTTTTAAAAAGATTACATGCTCTAAAACGAGCGAAGTGTATCTGTAAATTTTTCGTCAAGTGAATGATCGCTATTATTGTTTATCAAATATTTTAATGTGTTCGATGCTATGCTGGCCATGCAATCGGATATATTACGTCCAAAACATACATACGTGAGATAAGAAATCATTAGTATTTGTTAACTGCTGTGTATAATTGTACATACATATATTTTTTGTAAAGCAGTTTATACTATTGTGACAATGTATTGCCAAATGTTTTACCATATAAATACGCTTTATTTGAGTAGTTTTTGTTTCTGTTCTTTTTGTAATGTGGATGTATAGTAGATTTTTATATGGTCAACTGAGCTTGAAAACGAAAATCAAGACACATAATATAAAGTAAGAATTTATTTCAAAGTCAAAGGAAATTGACTTTGAAGAAAATCTACGATTAAATTTTAATGCTTCCGTAAATTCAACACAACACTGATATGAAAATAATTACAATAAATTTTGTCATAATCCATTTTATTTTTTATTCCTGTACTTGTATATATTTCTTTTATTTAATAGGAATGCATAAAGCAACTTCTTTCAAACTAAACGGCTAATTTAATAGATAAAGGAAACATACTCATACATTCATCCCATATCGTTATGAAAAGCAGATAAACTATGTTTATAAAATCAAACAAACAGTTTTACATGAGCAAGTTTTTGTGTTACCGAAGTAATGTAGATGAAAAACAAATTATATCTAATTATAATAAATAAAAATTAAATTTATACAATCCTGTATATAGAATTGAATTGTTTTGCAGTTTTTTGTATGTTTTTTTTTTTTAATTTGCACCGGTAATCATTAAATGTTTATAAGTGACTTCCAAGTTTGTACATTATTTTTATTCAATTTGTACCACTGTATTATAACTGATTATGTTTTTCAATATATTAAAGAGTCACATACAAAGTAAATCATCTTGTTTTATTAGATATATCATAACTACACTATTTTAAATCCATAATAATGGTAGTTCAAGGACTGTGACTGGGTGTGCTATCATGCCACATGTCTACGGCGTGATACTGCAGTGTGGCAGCACTATATCTGCCTCATATAAATATAGTCTCTAAATGGCTGATAAACTGTTGCCGGGAAGTTAAACCCAATAAACAAACCTACTTGTAATACTATACATGTATGTGTTAAATACGTACAATTATGCTCTGATTAAACTGAGTAACAAAACATATAATATTAACCTCAGATGCCAGCTCCAAGAACGACCGACTCATACCCTTTCACATACACCATCGGACCGACTTGGTATCGAACCAAGGTTACAATGGTGAAAAGCCATTGAGCTGACCACTACTCTATCCGAACATCCGATTTACAGGATGACTGTCTCAGGTAGACATGGTCCCCAAATGACTGAAATACTGTCGGTGGGACGTTGAATGATTTACATGATAACTGTAAAACTATGCTTATATTGCTTAGTTTCGGGAATATTTTCTTCGCCACACTTAAAAGTAACATTGCATACCAAATCAACGGTAAATGCAGTCATAGCATACTAGTAAATTCAGAAGTACGTAAGGATCGCCGGCTCTAATACCCATATTTCAATATTAATTTTCATATCTGGCCACTAGATTGTTATACTTTTATCATGACGCTTTGTCACTTTCAATGAATGTTCTAAGCTTTGTTTGATGGGAAATAAATAAAAAAAAATGAAGTTGAATCTTGGGAAAATATCATGCTAGAAAGCCATATTATATAAATTTGTTTGAGACTGGTCAGTAATCAACTGTGTAAAAAGGCTTTACTGTTTGAAAAAAACAAGATCACAAACTTCAGAAAAAATAGAGACTGATATCCCACTTCATCTTCCCAAGATGTCATTATACCTACTGCTAAGGCACTGGTATAAATTGATTGATTGATTTTTTTTATTCTGACACCGTGCCAACCAGTCCTGGAAAAAAAAGTATAAATTGATAACGGATATATGTTTCTTTCGAGTCACGTTCATCTTGTTACGATAAAAACTTAATGCTCATTACGTAGATCAGAAATAATTTCTTTATCTTAATTCGTTTTCCCCAAAATCCATCTCTTGAGTACAGAGTCTTGCTTGAAAATTGTGCGCATATATACACTTTGGCACCACAAAGGGCCCCCTATTTCAAGAAGACTGAAGAAAATGTGCATAAAATAAGAAAATGTTAAAATTATTAAAAGTTTTCTTGCAATTCGTTATAGGTTATAGTGTTTGTCCTCGACAGAAAGACAGAAAATAAGCGGTTTTCTTGTAATTTTGACCTCACCACAATACGATCATACTCTATATTTGTATATTTGGACTATATTATGCTATATTTTATATTGATAAACATGTATATTTTGTTGTTAAAGTTGTATCACTGGGGCAGATTATATATATATATTTAAGATATTGCTTTAATAAATGGAAAAACAAATTATTATTCATTATGAATAATATGTCCCTTGGTATTAATGAGATTATCATTTGATATAATATAAAGATCACGGCCAACTTGTATCTACCAATCAAAGCAAGCATAGCCGATGTCGTAAACGTGTAGACTATAGGTAAACGTTGCCTTTAAGATTCGTTTTCCTCGTGGAAATCAACTCCGAAGGCCGCGGTCTTCATTAGAATAGACCACGCGCAACCGTTATCTATTAGCTGCGTCTGCTTCCAAATTCCATAGACAACAATTACTTTTGATACATCCTTTACACAGTATTTGCAGGCCAGGAAACTGTTATTTTGCAATGTAATCGATTTTCTTTCTATCTCTGATTTAAAAAATTAGTACTAATTTATAGAAATGACGTTGATTTTCTGGTTTCTATAGAAACGAAACATGGAGGAAATTGCCGTCGTAAATATAAATCTACGACAAAATGCCTTTCTCGGCGAAACATTGAATCATCACTGTTCTATTTATATTGTGTATTTACGACCAGGTAAAAATAATTAATGACTTATGTGTTAATTTGATCACGCAGCACACACCTTTCAGAATTACAGGTGGAAAATCCCCATATTAAATCTCTCTCTCTCTCTCTCTCTCTCATTGGTTTCACGTTCCACCGACTATATTGTAGTCATTTGGATACTACACTACAACCTCCCAAAACGGCACCTCTGAGTAACGGCTACCTCTTAGGGGCACCTTTCTGTAACTTTGGCAGATGTTGTTGCCAAGAGGCTCTACTTTATTTCTACTTGAAAAAATTAGTGCTGCCACACTGCTGTGATACGCCGTAGACATGTGACATGATACCACACCCAGTCACATTATCCTGATACCCGGTTGACCAGTTCTGGGACTACCTTGTATGCTAATGGACAAGAGCTACCAGTACCAACTTTTAAAGCCTTTGTATGTCGCGGTCGGGAATCGAACACACGACCTCCCGACTCTTAGCACTCAGTCCCCGGGGACGGGTTTTCACGTCAGTGGTAAATATGTAAAAATATAATAAAATATGAAAAATTACAACGTAATAAAAAAATGATCTTGATTGCCGCAACATTAGAGTATACGGTTCGTCACCCACAGTCACGACAATCCAATGTCATTAAATTGTGCTAGCATATCTTTCTTAAGGTATTCCATCCCTCATTAAATTAAAATCATAGTCCTTCAAATGCTTAAAAATATTCAGTGGTGATGAAAGCATCAATTGATAGAGTTACATGTAAATAATGCTTTTGCTCGATGTCTATAAAGGCTTGCATTTGATATGAAAATCTCTTGATCACTCAATGGATCATGATCACAATTTAATGATGGATGGATTACCTTGGTGCTCATCATTTAAGGGTAGATCTGTGACTTGTAACATTTCATTCGTTTTACAGCGTGCTGTTGTAGAAAGGCAATGCAGACAAAGTAAAGACTGTCCATATATGTCTGGAATATTGTTGTTGGGACGTTAAACGGAAACATACAGTACAAAATTAAAATAAATCTTGAAATATGTTTCCGGAGTTGCGTATTTCAGAATTTCTTATCTAGAATAACAAACAAAGAAAAAAAAAATAACGTTGCGTGTCTGTATCACACGTAGATATCTTGAATAAATTACGTAATCGCATTTTAAAAAATTAAATATTGTGACGAAATCAGATCGTATTAAAGTGGTTTTATTAGATTGATACGAGCGAAAAAAAAAGTAGAAAGTTTAAATAAAGTTAGGAGATGACCTACATCAGTCACGGTCATATTCAACAGAGACAGGAAACCCCTATAAACGCCAGTGGAAAATATTGTTCAGATCATTGAAACTTTCAAAAAGGTATGAAAAAATCAGAGAGGAAAATATAACCATATTATAAAATAACAATTTCTCTCCTCCAAGGAATTATTTTCAGTTTTTTTTTAAGAATTATTTTTAAATGATGATTTAAATTCAGCCAGTTTTGCAGAAAACAACACATTTTACTTAGTTAAAAACATGCAGGTACGTCTCTATTTGACAAATAACAGTTTTATTTCTTGACTTATTTAACCCTTTCCCTCATAGAGGACACAATGAAAAGACCTATGCGAACAGCATAAAACCAGATCAGCCTGCGAGTAACTCGCAGGCTGATCAGGTTTTATGCTGTTCGCTGCTCCTCAGTGGTCTGGAAATGAGGAATTTGTAATTAAATTTGGTAAGGTTTAACTGTGGTTTTCTGCAGATCAGGCTTTATGTGGTACCTACTGAGTGCGTCAAAATGAGTCTAATGAGGGAAAGGGTTAATACATAAGGTATCATTTTGATGGTATTATAATGTTCTCTTGTAGGATACAATTTACTTTCACATTTCTTCAATAGAAAAGAAGATATTAATTTTGAAAACGTGACTTTGCGAGAATTGGACAATTTTACAAGTTGCCATTTGTTTAATAGGTCTTTGTGCATTCAACACATGTAATCACATACTATGAAAATTTAAAAAAAAAGTTCAAAGCCACTTTAGATTGAGTTATAAGAGACAAATAGTATCTTCCAAACATAATATACAAATATATACACGATAGGAAAACTAGAAACAGATACTAATAATTACAGAAAAACTACTTGAGCTAATAATTGAGATAAGAAACTAAACGTGTTAAGGACTGTCGTTAAGACTTAAAGACAATACGTGTCAAATAATGATTATCATTTTTTGTCAGACAGAAATTAATGTGTTATGGAATGTTTGCCCGTTTTCTTTTTGTTTTTGTTTTTTTGTTAGGCAGCTTTGTCCATTATGCTTTCATTATCCATTAGTACATGATAATTATTGGTACCGTTCCAGTTTGCCGAGTGGTTAGAACATCCGCCTCTGGAGTGGGTGGTCGTGGGTTCGATTCCCGGCCGCGACATACCAAAGTCGTAAAAGATGGTACTGCTATAGCTCCCTCGCTTGGCTCTCAGAATATAAGGGTGGCCCTAGGATTCGCTGACCCGGTGTCAGGATAATGTGACTGGGTGTGGCATCATGCCACATGTCTACGGCGTGATACTACAGTGTGGCAGCACTATATCTGTCTCAAGTAGACATAGTCTCCAAAATGATGAAACCCAACAAACAAACATACAGCATTACTGATTAGATCTATGCCGATTAAAGAGGAAAAAAGGTGGCAAGTTGAGTATTGTTCATTGAGCGCTTGGGAGATGATACAGACTGTTAGACAGCAGTTATCTTTTTTTTTAAACCTGTGTTGTTATTAATAAATAAAAGAATTATCAAACGGTAACATCATGGATATTTCCATTATATTTCTTTGCATTTTAAAAATGGGAAATCACGTAAAGTATTACAAGAGTGTTCTCTGAAACACGTGTGTCACCTGCTGAAGTGTGACGGAAAAAGTGTGACGGACAGACAGACAAATAGACAGACAGATGGATGGACGGAAAAGTGTTTGTTCCATTCGTTTAACACTACAAGCGTATAAAGACAATCATGAGCTTAGGTAAAAACTATACCCCATCTCAATTTCAAGGCTTACTTTTTAAAGCTGCTTTTTGTCATTAACATCATTACGTTAACTTATTTCCAAATTCTAAACAAATCTGCTTCCGTTTCCCCCAGTGTTCAATTTAAGATTAATGTCATGTGTTTTCGTGGAAACTCATATTACGTAACACGTTATTATTTGAATACGATGAACCTCGAAATATTTTACAAATCAACCCCATATCGATACTGACAGAAAATACTTTGACATAATTACGTACATAGGTAATTCGACAAAAGAAGCCAAATGCGTACAATAATAGGAAATAATTATATTTCTAGGGAATATTTTATTTGCTTGAATTAACTTGTGACAATGTAGTGTCAGTAATTTAGAAATATTGTACATTTGTATGTAGTAAAAGAAAAAAAAAAAGAAAAAAAAGAAAGACAGAAAGACAAAACCAAACACAACAACAACGGAAATACACATAGAGACAGGGTTCTATCTCAGGAGAAATCAGAATATTCGGTGTATGGCGTAAAACGACTAGTTACTGGAAAAGGCATTTTTAAGGCGTACTCATAAAAAGAAAAGAAAATAAAAAAACTTAATCTTTACGCAGGCATTGTTATTATGATCAACTTAGTTTGATCAATGGGCTGTGACCACATTGTTTTAAGCAACTTTCCTATTTGAAAGATTTACCTTTGAATATGAAATAAGTCATTTTTAAATAATTTTTACACGAACTATTGTGTAATCACTACAAATAATAATATCATTAATAAAATGCGACATGAATTACGATAGCTTTACATGTACTCTGCATCTTGATTGTATTTACCTTCATAATTCAGAAATAGTTTAATTATTTCAGTCATTAGGAGACTATTTCTACTTTAACAGTTATTGATCTGATACGCTTCAGTTTGAAGCCGTAGACATGGGGCACGATACCAATCCCAGAACACCGACCCAACCAGTCCTGGAACTACCTGTGTACAGGTGAACCTGAATAAGCGACCACTTGTTTTAAGCGACCAACCTGAATTAAGCGGTCATTTTTAATATTACCAAATTATAACATTTTAGTATATATTCATACTTTATTTAATGGTCACCTCTGTTAAGCGGCCACTTTTTTTGTTCCCTTGACTGACCGCTTAAGATAGGTTTGACTGTGTATGCTGAGCGCCTAGCAAGGACCATTTTAACGACTCTGGTATGTCATGGTCAAGGATCGAACTCAAGACCCCCCGTCTCGGACCGTCAGTAATTTTAAATTTTTGTTCTTATTTACGACGCTTATTTACAAAGAAAAACATATTTATTAGCCTTCTAAAATTATATTAAGGCTCTGGAACTGTAATGAACTTCGGCAAACACCGACACTCGGAAATGTCCGTGTTTGCCGAATGATCCGTAATCGTTAATTATCGTCGATTTCCGGTTTATTCTTTTTTTTAGTAATTTCCTATCATTTGGTGGGGTTTTCCGATACGTAGTTGGGTAATCAGAGGTTTCCTTCAGAAAAACTGATTAAAATCAGTAATGGTTAACAAACTATCAACAGAAGGACATGTGCTATCTGTAAGCAACACTTTATAAACAGTTGATGTAGGTATGAATGGAAATGTCAAAGTAACAAAATAATGAGAGTAATGCAAAAAACAAAAAAAAAACAAAAAAACTCTGGAGCAGACACAAATGTACCTTTAAAGGGTGGTAATAATAAATACAAATTAAACTGAGATGAAAAATATGGAGACTTAAGAAAGCCTTCACATGGCCCTTTACACCATTTGTAGTAAATGTGATATTCATGTATGTTATTAACAGACACATCTTGGACCATTGGACCTGCAGGCAGAGTTTATGATATTACATGTATATACTGAATATTCAGCTCCGTTGCATTCATATATTGTTCAAAAGAACAAGCTTAACCATGTATTCTGTGATATATTTGTGTTTTTGAAGTTTAAAACTGTATCATATATAGATGATTTTTTTATTTAAAGATTTACTATTTAATTAATATTGACTATTTTGACGTCATTTTTCGCTTGGAGTTTCATTATAGTCACCTTATATAACTTGCTATTATTTTCTTTTGGAACGGTAAAACTTCTATTGAATCGCATATTATGTAGAGTTATTATTGCAGAAAATTTCAAAAGTTGTTTCATGTCTTAAACTTAATCCATACTTGAGATATTTAGCTTTAAAGATAGTTGAAGTTTTTAAACATGGCAGAAAAACTGGAAAATTTTAAAAATATTTAAATTTTTTAATTAATATTTAGTTGTTGAAAACAAAATGGGTTAAAATATGAAATAAAACAGTTGTTTATAAAAAAAGTGTACTTTTTTATTTTTTACCCTTGTATTATTTCGACCATTTCTGAACATTAAGGGAAAATACATAAAAATGTCAATAACTTAAGTTATAAACGGTAAATTTAAATAAAAATTCACCATACAATGTGTTTTATAGTATAGATTCAGGAAATAATATCATTTTTAAGATTTTGGAAGGTCACCATTACAGTTCCAGAGCCTTAAATATCTTTATTCAATAGTGATAATATCACTGACAATTTTTTGTTTAAAGATAATCCATACATCATTAAGTTATATTTATGGTCCTTTAAATGTTTGAAATGAAATTAGTGCAGAAGCAAGCACCCATTGATTTGGAGTGATAGGTTCTTCTGTTCAAAGTCTATAAAGGCTTGCATTTACTATGAAATTCATCTCTTGATGGACCATGATCACAATTTAATAATGGATGGATAACCTTAAAGTCTAAGCGGCGAACTGACATTGTGAGTTCTTCTTACGGATTTCTATGATGTAGTTTTAAATTTACATTATTTGAGACTGATAATTGTTGACTGAAAGAAAAGTTAACATCTTTATTAATAGTCTCTGTTTTTGTCAGTATTCCTTTAATATAGTATTAACTTAAGGTAATCCATCCATCATTTAATCGTGATCATGGTCCATAAAGTGATCATGAGAATTTTATGGTAAATATAGTTAACGTAAGCCTTAAAAGCAAAAGAACCTATAACTCCAAGTCATTGAATGCTTGCAATTGCACTTAAGTCTTTCTAAGCATTTGAAGGAACATGATTATAATTTATTGATTAATAGATTACCTTAAACATGTAGCATGATAGAACATATTTATCTATTTGTGATTACTAAATCTTATTTTGTTGACATGTTTTGATGGTAAATATCTTATGATTTTTCCATTGTAAAATAAGGACATTGTAACTTATAACAAAATGCTTTAATAGACGGCTTATAATAAGCATACTGTCCCCCTCTATTTCTTTTTTTTTCTACTGTTTTCACCTTATAATCTAACCTGTCTATGCACAGGACCTTTAAATTAAATAAAAAAAAAATAAAATAATGATAATGATCTCTCTTAATATTATTTATATATAGAGAGGCAGTTGTTACTTTATGATTTTCCCTGCGCGAGTCCCGAGTCTCTCTAGGCTTAAAAGATAAGACTCCCAATTAAGTAGCACTTTGAATCCTGACAGCGAAAACATTACATGTAAGATGAAAAGTGCGTGGGTAAAAAATCATTGGAGTGGTCATTTTTTAAACGTTTTTTTAAACATGGAATTAAAATTAAATTAATTATATTATTTTTACATACAGAGGCCGTTATTTTTGGTTATTTTTTATGTTTAATTCAAAAGGAAGCAAATACAAATTAACCCAAACTATACAAATACAACTCAAGAATTTCAACAACAAAAAAAAAAAGAAAAAAAGATTTTAGAAGAAAAGGTCCAAGCTGGAATAGAATCCATGACCTCTTGAAGGGGAAAAAATGTACCAATCGACGCTCTTACCAATTGAGCTATTTCCACAAGCGTTAAAGGCGTGTGTAAATAGGGCTATAGATAATCAACCTGATCAAGACAACAGGACTAGCACTGCATCAACAATTGCACTGTACTGGATAGCTACACCATGCGCTCTTTATATTACAGTTACATATTAACATTACTTATCCCACCCATCATGTAATAATTAAACTACTATGTATAATTACAAGCTCATTTCAGAGGACATGAAATGTACAATGTCCAGACCGACGAGCGAAGCGATAAGTAGGTCATGGCCGATATGTATGTAAACATCATTAAAATACATACATCTCCTGACTAACAATCTATCAAATAGGATAAATTACACTGGAAAATATTTAAAACAAACACAAATCACGTATTTGAAACCCCTAAACAATCACATAGAAAAATATCGGTCACTGAAAACTATTACTATCACAACTTTACATTCGACTGTAATACCAATTTTGCACATGCGCAAACGGAAGTGTAAACCCATTTTAATTGGACATACTAATATATAATTATAAAGTACTTAATAACAGTAATGTATTGAATACCGTAATTTTTTGAATGACGATGCTATAAGTAAGTTATTAAGATGAATGAACTGGAATTCAATAATACCGGTTATCCAGTGTTAAGTTTAATCCACATGAGGGAGGTCATGATTAAGGAAATTCAAGGACACAAAGTAAAGTTTCAAATGAAGATTAAATATATAACATAATACTCTAGTTTGGTAATATTAAAATTGGTCGCTAAATGCAGGTTGACCGCTTAATACAGGTTGACCGCTTAATGCAGGTTGACCGCTTAATACAGGTTGACCGCTTAATACAGGTTGACCGCTTAATGCAGGTTGACCGCTTAATACAGGTTGACCGCTTAATGCAGGTTGACCGCTTAATACAGGTTGACCGCTTAATGCAGGTTGACCGCTTAATACAGGTGATCGCTGATACAGGTTCATATGTATACATTCTGCCTTTCTTGTGTTTAAATGATTCAGCTGGATAAATAAATTTATATCTATCAGTATTTTTGAAGCAAAGAATAAACATATTTTTACGCATTTTATTTATTTAAATTAAACATATGTAGGCTTTTTTTTTTATTATTATTATCTCTCTCCTACGGTTAAATAAGAAACGTTTCTTTCCTACAAAATATACAGCTTGAACTATAAATTTTCTTGAACGTATTTGAGCATTGGAGCAATGTCACATTCCTATAGAGCTCGCTCCTCTGTCTTCATTTACAGCTTCCTAGTAAGATCTATTCACATATTAAAGCTCTCATACTATATTAGAGACTGTACTCGGGGTACTAGATGCTTCTCGTCAGTCATGCAACGTAATATAAAAATATTTGACGAGGTATGCATGCAGGAGAAAGCAGCCATACAGAGATAAATATGCTAAAACTATATTATAGTTTCATCTTTCCATTATAAGGTTGATTCAGTTAATTCAGTGATTTTTGAGTTATACTTAAGGACTTTGAAAACGAACGCTTTAAATAAGTGTGATTTGACAACGACACTACTTTCTTTGTGAATATATCCGCTGTAACCTATTCATTTACAGTTTATGTTTTACAAAGTAAATATTCGACGGAATTCTTCGTATTTCATTTTCGTGTTTAAAAAAAGTTGAAAGAAAAAAAATGATACATGCGTGCGATTTCAAAGTCCTTAAGTATAAAAGTTGTATTCTCGTGTTAATAGGTGTGTTATGGGATTAAAAATATCAAAGAATAGATGAATAGATAGCCTCTACTGATTTGGGGTCACTGGGTCAAATACCAAAGCGTCTTTTAACAGTATGTCAAGAAAACCTTTAAAGGTTTTTATTAGAATCGGTCGTGGGAAGCTGAATACCGGATGTTCAAATTCAATGCCCTGTAGCGAGCAATATGGCAAAATGATTCACATCCTGGTTTTCGTATGACCTTTGTTATATGTCATCTGTTTGATCAAAGGGAAAGGCAGCTGTATCCGACTTTACATATCGATGGGCGAGATCGAAACTAGGCTTAGTCATTATAAATACAATGTATATATACTAAGCAATTAGCCTAGTGTCGCCCTCACCTCTCGATAGTTTTCCCCGTATACGTCTCTAGCGCTATTCACCGAATAGAGCTATATTCAAATGAGCTTTAAACATCAATTTGTTGGTACTTAGGAGACTTTAACTAAAAGAATCAATAGCTTTGGAGAAAAAGAAAAAAAAAAGTTTGTTATTTTAGCGAAATCTAAAAGATATCGATGAACTGACTGACACTAAAATACATATTTTACATACGAATTTCAATTGAAGGTTTTTTACATTTTTACTAGCTCATTTTAAAGTTTAAAAACTTTTAATGGATTTATTTTTTTATATTTTATCAATTGATACCCTTTGTGCAATGTACGTGCTTCTAAAAGTAATGTACATGCACATTTAAATACAAATAAAAACAAATAGGAGTTGTTCCTCTTTATTTTACCAGGCTTAAAGCATTGTTACAAATTGCAACGGTCATTTTAGAGACTGTATAGTGACTCCCTGTCCATAGCTAATTTTTTGCACCTTTTGAAGGTCACTGTAGACAGTCTTTACTGTAAACTGAAAAAAACGTTGTGTAAAGTAAGAAAATGTAAAGAAAACACCCAGAACTGAGAATGCTTACATTACATTCCAAGTATGTCATATGATTTTATCAATTAAAAAGAGAATAATTGAGACTTAAACAGAAGAAAAACAATGACCAGAAGCTGAAATTAAGTTGCCAAATGATGCACTGTATGAACTTCTCAAAGAGTACAATTATGACATCGAACAATCATGGAATAAAATGGCTGGTTACGTGATATTTTTTTGCGAAATGGAGCATGATGAAGCTGTTTTATATTTTCTGAAAAAGGCATCCAAGATCATTGTTCTTTCATTAGTAAATAAAAGTGCCAATATAGTCTCATTCCAGTATTATTTTATACTATGAAAACTCAACGATCTTCCTTTCACTCGCAAACATGTTTTGAAGTTGTTTCATATAAACACAGACGAAACGTTTTAATTTTGAGGTTCAGCTTGTGGATACCACCGCAAATCAAGATAATAAGTACTAAACATTGACAAAACGAGATCGTGATACAAATCTTAGAGTAAAACTCTCGATACACTCAAAGAAATAGTGAACAATTTTAACAACAGAACTAGACTCTCATAAATAAAACTAACAAATGAATGCCCTAAAATGTCCACTAGAACTACCACATTAAAATGTCACTTGCTGTTAGAGGAATGTTGATCTATTAATTAATTGCAAGATTGATAACTTTGATCAGCTGGATAATGAAGGAATAGGAAAGTGAGCTGAAACTTATTACTTTTATATGTTCACTTACCTGAAACCTGTTGAGGTTGAGAAGGAAATATTTACTGATCCCCGATACACAAGGGATCCAACTAATGCTTATTAGAACAGCAATAAATGTATTTGCCCGAACGGCCAACGAAAGGTCAGGCTGCAATTTTCAAATCATGACTTCAATCTCAGATTTCATCAAAGACATCAAACTAATATCTATCAAACAAGTACATTCAATATCTAATTATACACTTTTGGACACCCGGTTTATCAGGAAATGAATTCTTTTAACGGTTATGTAGCATATATAACAGTGTCAGAAACAGTCGCCATTTTGGCTGATTGAGTACCGTCGCTGCGACAGTATGTCAGTCATATAGCAACGTCCAGCTAATCACATGAAGACCCCGAATACACTGTGGCATCCGGGT
Source organism: Solen grandis (assembly GCA_021229015.1). NCBI lineage: Eukaryota > Metazoa > Mollusca > Bivalvia > Adapedonta > Solenidae > Solen > Solen grandis. The sequence goes on along the minus strand of CM037792.1, from coordinate 47,801,738 downwards.
AGAACCACCGACCTACCGCAAGCCAGCTGGAAGGCTTCCTCACATGAAAATCCGAACGACCATGCAGGGACTCGAACCCACGCGGTGAAGGGTCACCATTCTGGGCAGCGACCCATTTCTTATTTTTGGTAAATAATTTTGGAAATTAAGGAAATTTGGAATAAAATGTATTAACCTCATTTACAATCATTTGTTAATTTTGCTTAATGGTGTACAATTGCACACACACACACACACACACACACACACACACACACACAAGGCGGCGTGGTTTTGAAGTTTCAAGATATGGGCGATTACAATGGACATAACTTTGAAATAATAGTTTCATGTAATAAAAGGTTAAACATAGTGTGGATCCAGATCATGAGCATTGGTCAAACATTGTCAGAACGTTAGCTGACGGAAGACATCTTTGAAACACCATAACGTCTTCAGTTGACAAACAAAATACCAATGTGTTGCTTATCAAACTACCTTCGAAAAAAGTGTATCTATTATGAAAGGTGTTTTACCAGGAAAAACGTATAAAAGAATATATAACTTGATTGGTTAATACCGTACAAATTTGATCAATAGACTCAAATTGAATTGTTCCCCCCAAAATCTGTTACAAAAATGTGCTAATGGACTACTGTAAAATCATTAATTTTCGTTGACATTAAATTTCGTCGACTATATACCTGAGGGAATTTCGTGGGTACATTTATTCTTGAGGTGGAAGACGAATGACCATCAGAAAGAAAGTGTATGTCATTCATCACGGAGACCGTGCACAACCCCAGCGTGGATGGAACCCACAATACTCGGCTTCATAGGCAAGCGCCACCAAGGCCGGTTTATTTATATGATATGTAAAACTTTGGTTGGGTACTAGGGCACGACACAACACGAATCATAACAGTACTTACATAACAATCCCGTGACTTTTTCTAGTAGATACATACACATGTGGTTTAATAGTTCTTCTGCCTCTCTTGTCATTATTTATCAAATTCATACAAAATCGATATAAACAACTAAAAATATATACAATTTTAATCAATGTTGGGAAGATCAAAAATGTGAAGACGTTTACATTTATCTAAGAAACTACTTCAAATCCAAGAATCATGTTCCAGAGTGCAACCGGTACGTTGTATAAATAGTTCTCTTCTATGTCACGTCTACATCTGATTCAGTGAAACTTGAAAAAGCCAATCCCTTTGTGCGAGCCATTTCTGATGTACATAAAAAGAAAGCGGCCTAAGGCATTATTGATACAAATTACGCGAGTTTCTTCATATTTATGGGCATGCCTTAATATTGTTCGTTCGCGCTCTTAAGGAAAAGACAATTTTGGAAGCTTTCTGCAAGAAATCGTAAATCATTGCCTGTAAAGACGAATATATAGAGTTATAGTGTTATTCATAGTTTATATTACAGTAATTGAAATGAACGGTAACGAATCCAGAACTAAATACAGCGAGAGACGGAGATAGAGAAACCCACGCATAATATTAGATGATGTTTAGATATTTATGCTTTTTTTCTTTTCACATGATAGATTTAGATACGATATTACGCAGAACTGATAATAAATATTGCTAGCAGAAAATGATGCCGTTTGATAAATACTGTTACAGTTTCTTGACAAGACTTGGTAACTTGTATTAGGCATTGTTATTGTATATACATGCTGTTATTGTTTATTGCTTATACGCACCTGTTTTTTTTTTTTTTTTTTTTTTTTTTTTAATAACAGTTTTATTGTCCCCGTGGTTGGTACGCAGGGGTCGGGGAGCCATCACGCTGAGTACCTTACAAATGTTATAGCTATGTAGTTATATATGTACAAAGAATGAATATATATATATATATATATATATATATATATATATATATATATATATATATATATGTATGTATATTCAAAACACACCATTACATATGATAAGAAACCACCAAGGAAATTGTCACATCAAACCTTCACCACTTATAAGAAGCTAAGCTTACAATTAGTTGTGAAATCAAACACGTGTGTCGTTTTTTCAATATTCAAGTTTTGATATGGTTTAAATAGTTTACTTAAAGCATCTCTATCTATGGACTAAGCGACCATTCATAAGCAGGTGAAGCAAGTGTAACTTGAATATTAAAAAGTAATATATAAACTTTTAACATTCAGTATATATGTGTAATCATACATCGAAACCAAATGTCATGTCCAAAGTATTATTCTTATTTTTCAATTAGTTATAACTTTTTTTTATTTTTAGATGCCCAGTATAGAACTCCAATAATACTGAATTACTATTATATGGGAACAGGTTATTATAAAGTCAACAACTAAGTATAAAAAGTATAATAAGAGAGAGAAAAAAAAAGAATAAATTAAAGGGTCTACAGACTTTGAACAGACTTATATTGAGCGCTATGATCTAAAATTTGACACTGACCATGATAACCACAAAAAAAAAAGTTCTAACAGAAGTCTAAAATGATCTACATTACAAGATTCTTATATTTTTCCCACTTCTTGGTAAATGTTGTTATTAAAAGCTGATTTGAGCATTATACTTTTCAATGCGATACATTATAAAGATTTGCCTTACAAAAATATCTAATAATGGTAGATTATTCTTCATTTTACAAGTATATATATAAAATTTGGTTCTCAGAAGGATTAAATTCAATACATTGTCAACCTTTGATTGCCAAATAATATTTATAGTTAAGTACTATTTTTTTTTTAAAAAAAATTTCCAGAAGGAACTAATAATATTAAATTCCAAATTTTTTTTGGTTGGTTTTAATCATTTTATATCATTCTGAATATCCATTTTATTTAGTAAGTAGTTTGTACCAAGTATTCTGTGGTTAATTCTGTATTGAAACCATTGAATTTGTGGATCTTGAGTTAATTTAAAAACCAATTTATATATCTGCTCATAATTATAGTTTGCCACACTTGTTATTTCACTTTCCCACTTTTGAAGGGTTTTTGGATAGCATTCTTTTTCTTGCATAATTTGATAAATGTGTCTGAATCCTTTTTCATACATTGCAATCATCCTTAGAATTATTGGTATTGGAATATCATAATTTTTTCTTGGTATATTCAAGTTAATTTCATTAACATGTTTTTTTTTTTTTTTTTTTTCTTATAAGCCTTTCAAATTCAAGAAAGTTACATCTTATTCCATATATTTCATTAAATTTCCATAGGTATAAAAATTGCCATCTGCATCTAATAAATCTCCTATATAAATTATTCCCTCTGAAAGCCAATGGTGATAGCAGATACTTGAGCCTCCGACCTTAATGTTGGATTATACCAGATATGTACAGAATACAATTGCCTTCCTGATATTGGTTAAACCTTTTCAGCTAACTTTTTGTATCCCCGCAGTACATCCTTCCAAAATTGATTGTCCACTTTGTTAATATTTTTTTGACAAAATCTATTCCATAAATATCTAATTGTTTAATAAAAGGACAGACCATCTCTACTAGATGTATATATATACCTTTCGTTTTCGTAACCTTATTATCCATGTTATTTAAGTGATTAAAAGAAATTTACTAGATTATCATTTTTAAACCTCCATGACTGTAATCCTGAGTTATTATATTTCTTTTTATTTTATCTCTAGAGTCACTCCATAAAAAATTTGAAGAACGAAATTTGTAATGACTTTATTTTGGCTTCATCAGCAATGGTATTCCTAAAATAAGATGTTTAATTTTGAAAGGACTAAACTTTTCAAGACAATTATTTTGCCTGTTGGTGAAATCATTCTTCTAGACCATACAGCTAGTAATTTCTTATTTCTTCAATTTTAATATCTGGTATTTCATTGATATTAGTTGAGAACTTAACACCAAGAACTGTAAAATTCCACTATACCAACACAGATTAAATTCAGAATAAAAATGATCATTACAGTTTTTTTTAGATCCTATCCATATTACTTTTGTTTTGTCAGTGTTAACATTAAGGCCGGGGACTCTAGCATAGAACTTTAAACAGAGCATAGTATGATACAATGATTTCCTACTACCATCTAAAAAACACTAGTGTCATCAGCATATAGTGATATTAAATATTCCACACATCCTATCTTGATGCCTTTTATATTTTCGTTATTTCTTAATTTCAGCACATAATATAAAAATATACGGTGACAATGAATCTCCTTGACGACATCCTCTATTTAAATTGAACCACTCTGACATATGTCTATTTACAATTACACAAGGTTCAATAGAATTGTAGAAGATAATTATCCATCTTTGTATTGATGGTCCAAAATTAAAGAATTTTAATACATTTTTAATAAATTTCCAAGAGACAGTATCAAAAGCAGTTGCAAAATCTATTAAAAGCAAAAGACCAGGTACCTGATGTTTTTCTGTAAAGAAGAGAATATCATACATCATCCTAATATTTGAGGCCATAACTCTGCCTGGTAAAAAAAACCTGTCTGATCTTCATTTATAATACATTGTATGTGATAATATTCCTTTTATTCTAAATACAATTGATGCAGAAGCTAATTTACAAGAAACATTTAGTAAAGAAATAGGCCTCCAATTTTTTAAAAAAGATTTGTCCTTAACACCTTTTGGGATGCATGAAATTACGCCTTGTTTTTGAGTTACAGATAATTCTCCTGATTTGAAAGCATAATTTAAAGATCTAATTAAGAATATTCCAATATCTGTCCAAAAGAATTGATAAAATTCCACTGTAAATCCATCATTACCAGGACTTGTGTTGTTTGACATTCTTTTTAAACTGTTTAGAACTTCTGCATATGGTAAAACACCTTCTATTTTGTTTTTGTTATCATTGTTTAATATAGGAAACCTTGAATTTATCTTATGGCTCTTTGAGATTTAAATCTTCTGTATCAACTTGTCTATACATATTTTTGAAGTATTTCCTTGTTTCCTGCAAGATATCATTTTGAGTATCCAAATATTGACCTGTTGAAGAAATAAGAGTATTCATATATTTAGATATATAATGTCTATTTTCCAGATTACAAAAATAATTTGTTGGTTTCTCCCCTTCCTCTACCATTTTGCTCTTGATCTTATAAATACTCCTTCTAGTTTCTTTTTTCTTATTTCTAGAAGGGCATTCTTTTTCTGTTCAATTAAATCATCGTCCAAATATTCTAACTAGCTTTTTTTCTAAAAATTCAATTTCTTTCATTATACTGTTTTCTATATTTAATTCCAATTTCTTTTTATTTGAAGAGTATGCTATTGTTTTTCCTCTAATACTAAATAACATTGTTTAAAAAAAAAATTGGTCGTCTATTTGAAATTTTAAGTCCTCTAGAGGAATTTGACTGACATCCAGTTCAGTGTTTGATTCTTTCACTAAGTATTGTGCTATTACCTCATTTATAATATTCTTAATTTCTTGAATGTAATTTTTGTCTTTCAACAGTGAATTGTTAAATTCCCTGTATTAGTTACCCCTTTCAAATTTTCCAAAAACAAATGAGATAAACAATAGAGAATGGTCCGTGCGATATCCAGGTAAAATTTGACTTTTATCTAGATCAGTGAAAAGTTCTTCTGAGATAAGAAAATAGTCTAGCCTAGCTTTTTAACAGGATTTTTCCTAAACCAAGTGTATTCTTTCTCTCTAAATGAGTTTCTCTCCATACATCCATATGCCCGCATTCAGACATAACTGTTAAAACCTTATCTCTTGCCGTCGGGTTATTCAATTTAAATGATTAAAACTATCTAGCTGAGAATTTAAAATCAGATTAAAATCACCACAAATAATACATGGGTTTCCAGATTTTTCTTTTTTTTTCTTCCACATTTTCATAAAATATCGGAGTATCTTTATTTGGACCATATATATTTATCAAAGTTATATTTTCCCCGCATATTCTAACATCCAAAATAAGCATGTTCCCATCTTCATCTCTTTCAATGTCATTTACCTTAAATTCAAAATTATTATTAATAAGAATTGCGACTCCTCTAGACTGACAATAAAATTTTGAAAAAACATTCATATCCCCACTGACTTCTCACAGGCTTTCATCATTATCAGTAGAATGAGTATCCTGCAGGAAGCATATGGAATATTTCTTACTTTTTGATACATTCAATACATCTTTCCGTTTACTTTTGTCAGCTAATCCTTGTACATTCATTGATATTATTGAAACTTTATCATTCATTTATCTTATTAACAGTTAAATAAAAGGAGATGCAGGTGTACAAAAATGTGAGTATCTTTTTTGATAAGAGAATACAGATGGAATGTAGACCAAACTAAACCAATATCTGCACTTGTTAAAAGGCCAGATGAGCACATCAAAACAAAAACAGGAAAAAGGAAAACTAAAAAAAAAAATAATAATAATAATAAAAATAAAGTTAAAACATGTAAAAACATACGTTTGGCCTTAAATGTCAAATGTTGGAGGGGAAAATGGAACTTTGGTTTAAGCATATTTCAGAGGAAAAAAAACTATTCAGCTAAATAGTTAATTTGTACATGACTCAGCCATTACATTTTAATATTTATGAATATAGGACCTATCAACAATTTGATCATCAATTTCAATGCTAGGAACCCTTGTTAACAATGATATAACATCATGATACTACTACATGATATACGCACCTGTTAATTATTGTATATGCGCACTGTTATTGTTAATACGCATCTATTATTGTATATACATATTTAATTGTATATACGCACCTGTTATTGTATATTCGCATCGTTACATGTACTGTATATACGCATTGTTATTGTATATACGCCTTGTAATTGTATAAACGCATTGTTATTGCATATACGCATTTTCATTGTATATACGCATTGCTATTGTATAAGCGCTTTGTTATTGCATATACGCATTGTTATTGTTAATTCGCATTGTTATTGTCTACAAGCACTGTTATTGTATATACACACCTTGGAATTGTATATATTCATTGTCATTGTATATGCGCCTTGTTATTGATATACACATTGTTATTGAATATACGCAATTGGTATTATATATACGCACCTGTTATTGTATATACTCATTGGTATTGTATATTCGACTTGTTAATGTATATACACATATTGCCAAACTATAGCATTTAGTTATGTATTTAATCTTCATTTAGTGATCACCTCTGTTAAGCGGGCATCTTTTCTGGTTCACTCGACTGAGCGCTTAAAGGCATCTCAAAACCCTTATATAAGTGACCCCCCCCCCCCATTTATTCCAAACCCAGCGTGTGGGGGCATCTGTTTTCTGATAAGGCAGGCTGCCACGGTCTGTCACCCATGGTCTGTCAGTCACAGGTATAGTTCAAGATACAAGTGTGCATGTGTTACTACATGGGATTGTATATAGCCATTCACATTTTTTAAAAAGTTACACAAGTTACAGTTATACAATTACTAAATCCTAAATACCAGAAATGATTTTATAAAGTCTCAATTATTCATTTTTATTTGAGCATATATAAATTTTCCATGATTTTTTTTAATTGATTTATTTCTCATTTATTTTGTTCTTTCATTTTATTTGTCTTATACTTCTCATTAAATTTGTTCTTCCTTTCTTATTTTATTTTTATATGTAAAATTTATCATAAAAAGAAACATAAAGTTGTGAAATAAATTATGTATTACTTATTACTGTCATTCTCTCAATTCTTATATTCTTTAATTTTGTTACTACGTGGGATTGTATATCGCCATTCACAGTTTTTACAAAAGTTACACAAGTTACAGTTCTACAATCACATAATCCTAAATAACAGAAATTATTCTTCAAGTTCTCAATTATTCATTTTTATTAGAGCATACATTAATTTTCCTTGTTTTTCTTTCCTTCTTTATTGATTTAATTCTTACCTATTTTGTTAACCCTTTCTTTATTTTTCATTTATTTTGTTCTTTCAATTTTTGTGTCTGTTATTTCATTTAATTTGATCTTTCTTATTTTATCTTTTATTTGTAAATTTTTATCATAAAAAGAAACGTAGAAAAGTTTTGAAATAAAGAAATAAATCATAAATGTATTGCTAATCACTTTCATTCTCATTCTCTCATTTCTAAATTCCCTCAATACATTTTAATGTCAGAAATCAACAAGAATTGAATTACTTGTTTAATTCTGCTGAATAAATGTAACGAAATGTTTCTAAGAAAAACAAATACAAAGCAAAAAAAAAGATTAAAAAAAATAAAAATCATTCAATGTCAGAATTATGTCCTTCAGACTCTGTATCTCAATATTTTCTATATCAAAACTTGAATTCTGTAATAAGTGCATAAATGTACTAAATATATAATCTTATAATCATGCAGATACAAAATTGACTCCAATTAGTAAATTTCGCAAAGAATATGTAAGAGATCATACCCATATATTATCTATCATTCAATAAAATGTTTATGGCTTATGTAAAACTAGCCTACAAGCTCACTTCCATACTAGCAGGTAATTTGACTGTATAACTAAAATGTTGTTTATGCCTTTGTTACAGAATTACGGAAGTTTTAACTTTGTTTGCTCCTCGGCCGCTCTTATTTCCTAGGAAGTTCATTTTTCTTTTTAAACTCAGTAGGAATCGTTTTGAAACGTGACAATTGTATTTACTTAATCAGGCGGGATTGATTATATTTCACCACACTATTTACCATTCGTTAAATAATAAATATGATGGGTTTGTTTTTTGTTCTTTACCCACTCTGAAATGGCTTTGCATTTCCATTTTTTTCGCTCGAATTCAAATATTTATTTCACGGTGAATGGAATACAATTTTTAATCCTATTTCCTCGCGGCGTGTTCTGTGTTGAACATCTGCTTTATGTCCTCGAATTTCCTTAATGATGATGTAGATTTAAACTTAACACTGCATCAATAGTTTTAGTGAATTCCAATCCTTTCATTTTAATAGCTTATTTATGGTACCGTCATTCAAATGCAAATACAGTTTAATTTTTATTAGTTGCACTTTATCTACAATGAAAATCATAAGCTAAAAGCTATTTCACAACAAAACAAAGACTAATGTCAAAATATTTAATTCAGTCATCATTTATCACTCACAAATGGAATTTAATCTGCTCTTACCATGCTATATGTTTAAGGAAATCTATCCATCATTAAATCATAATCATGGTCCTTAATATGCTTAAAAAGATCTGTAGTTCTAGGTTTTTTCGCTCTAAGTCTATAAAGGATTGCATTTACTATAACATTCATTTGATGCACCATGATCACAACTTATTTATGAATGGATAACTTTGACAAAAAGCAAAGACTATAAATAAGATGTTAAGATTTCTTTCAGTCAACAATTATCGGTCATGCAACGTATAAAGCTACAGTAGGACAGAGGTGGCCTCTAAATGAAGGTTAAACATTAAACAAAATACAATAGCTTGGTATAATTAAAACTGACCGCTAAATGCAGATTGACCGCTTTATACAGGTGGCCTCTAAATGAAGGTTAAACATTAAACAAAATACAATAGCTTGGTATAATTAAAACTGACCGCTAAATGCAGATTGACCGCTTTATACAGGTGGCTGCTAAATGAAGGTTAAACATTAAACAAAATACAATAGCTTGGTATAATTAAAACTGACCGCTAAATGCAGATCGACCGCTTTATACAGGTGACCGCTAATACAAGTTCAACGTGTAAAATCTTTTATATTGTGGTATCATCGAACGTGACAGACTCTTCTGCTTTAAAATCTTAATCTGATTCAGAATTAAAATCTGGCATCGCAACATGCATTTCAGAAAGTTAGTCTTATCGTTTCATGTTGCATTTTTGGAACTGAACACTATATTTGATTGTCTGGGCATTCATTTCTATATAAACAGGTGTGTCATCGTATATCTGTTTGTTGTGTTTAAAAAATGAACAACGACCTTCCCAAGTTCTTTTTATCATGTTTGTTCAGCATTCTGTTTTCATTTACATGATCAACAACTGAACTATCTCTTTGAATTTCCACAGAAACATGTAAACAATGGATACAAAGGATGACCATTAGTCGACCGCAGTAATCAGCACAAAAAAGAAAGATCATGTAATTCTTATAAAACGCTCACTTACAGCTTAAAGTTAAATAAATCTTTCGAGGTTCCACCTTTCTATCATACTATATCAACTTTCAAAAATATTTCCGGTTGACGTACAGTAAAGTATATATGACTGGTATACATGTAGCTCACTTTTTAGTCGCTCAGCATATCTTGGTGGTTTGCTCGATGCAAAGACCTATCAGAAAGATTGGCAACCAGTCTAAATCTCACAAAGGCACGTACCAAATTGTACAATTCTCGCAATGTCACGTTATTAAATATCTCTTTTCCTATTGAAGATATGTGAAAGTAAATTAAATCTTACAAGAGAACATTACTTTATTAAAACCAAATAAAAATGCTTTATGTAAAAAGGAAAAGTAACGAAGGTAACTATGTAAAATGGTGTATTCTGATACGCTGGTTGAATTCAAATCATAATGTAAAGGAATTTCTGAAAATAATCAAACTGAAAATAATTCCTTACAGAAAAGAAATGATTATTTTATAATATGGTTACATTTCCTCTCTGATTTTAAAGTTTGCAACAATCTGCTGTGTGCCTACACAATATTTTCACTGGCTTTTACATAAATTTCCTATCCCTGTTGATTATATTTTTGCTTGGTGACAGGATAATGCGACTAGGTAAAGTATCATACGTGATACTGAAGTGTGGCAGCACTATATCTGGGTCTCAAAATGACTGAAATACTGTCAATCCAATAAACATAGAGTATATGGTATGAGGAAACAAAGTACGAATTCTCAGCTGAGATCTGTTTGACATTGGCATTAAACGATAATGAAAGATATATTGGGCAAATACTTCCTTTGCCTTAGAAAGCATCTTTAAAATATAATGCCTAACAACCGACCCTGGATTTGTTTTGCCTAGGCACCAGAAATGTAACTACATATATATGGATGCGTTTCATATTAACATGTTGGAGAAGGACATATGTACCAAGATCGTGAATTTTGACATAAAAATAGTGCAAATAATATAGCTAAGGAGTCGTACGTAGTAAAACACAACAGCAAATATTGGGAAAATATTGCAAGGAGCATCATTATTTTAAAGAAGACGAATCAGAAGGTTTCTGGTTTTACCCGTGTTGTTTTTACTCTTATAAATGACTAACAAGTGTTTTAATGTCCCGATCGAGCTTGACAACAGCCGGGCCGACTACTTCCGGTTTCTTTTTCAGTGAATAAAATATAAGCGCTCATTGGTAAAAATTATTAAATTAAATATTGTGTAAGCAGGTATGACTTCCCTGTACCTGCTTGTACGACAATGATTACATTGTGCCTATTTTCAATGGCATTGTTTATGATTTTCTAGACCTTCGTAACTCAATGAAGTTTTCCTGGAAAATGTTGGTTTCATTTACTTTTTGATTGACCAGTAAAAACTTACCTTTATATTCACTACGAAAGAAACCGGAAAGAGCCTTCCCCGGCTGTTGTCAAGCTCGATTGGAGCAATAAATTCACGATATTATCGTTACAAGAGAAAAACTACCTCAATTCCGTTTAGGATTTTCTTAATTTATGCATTTAAAACACAACCTGGTCCATCTTCAATATTGAATTTTGTTATAAACACGTTTCTCCAAATTTGGTCTCAGAACATTGTCATCCCTTCCTTTTTTAATGTAACCATTCACTTCGAAATGATTCACCCCATGCAACTTCGAGCCCCTGTGATCATCATGTCAAAATTTCCCCGATCGCTGTAAGTTTTAAAAAAAGGTAAAACAAAAAAATAACTTTCCAAAAGATATGCGGTGTCGGTAGGGTGGGGATAGAAGAAATGGAGAATGTAGAACGATAATATGATGAACAAATCATTACCTGTTAAGCATTTCATCCTGGGAAGTCAAGATAACTAGATAAAGCGTTCCTCCACGACGCAATCGAATCATAATTGTAATAAAGCACCCCGTCACTGCGAAACAGACCTTAATATATACTGCAGGTTTTTATAACGTTCGGCCCGAAACAAGTCCCAGTGTGCATCAAAGAGAAGTGTGATAAAATAACTTTATATCTATTAAAGAAACTATAATTCACTCAGAATACTTTATCAAAATTTCTTGAATACGAAGTTTATGGTTCAGGTAGTTACGTCCTCATCTGATAATACGTCAAAATCTACGCCGAAAATCAGAGGGTGTCGAGTAAAGTGAATTAGGGAGTTGAGGCAGGATGCTCATTGGCTGGAACTATTGCAACTTCTGGGGCGTGGGCAAAACCAATGTCCCGGTGATAGAGGGCCCTGCTTTCTTAATCAGTGGTAATAATAACAATTTAAATAACACTTAATTGAATTATCCTTTAAGCATGAGTATTTATTTACAAATAGTACAATAAGTGTGCGCGAGTTATAGTATGATGTTTTATAATATGGAACGTTCAATTTTGTTTCATCATGCAAGTTTATTGTATTTGTATCATATATTTACTTTTGATTTCAAAACTCTTATTGCATACTTAATACGTAACATTTTCAATATTTTGAATATATAATAAAATTTGCAATGTAGTTTTTGCACATAACGCTGAATATCCTTTTTTTCCAATTTGGTAACAGCTCACCTTTGCACCGGGGCACCTGCGCACCTCATGTTTTGGGATAAATGATATGAGCCCTACGATTTATTGATTAATCAAAATCCTAATCCCTGTCATTGTGATTGTTGGACTGGTATTTATGTGATTCTGCCATTCATAAATCATTTCATTCTATTCTGTAATTCATTTCATTCCTTTTATTAGTTTTCTATCAGTTTCTCTTGGCACTCCAGTTTTCTCGTAAATGGCTTGAGATTTACGATACTCTTTTTGTTTCTTTTATTTATTCCATTAAAGAATTCGGCGTAATTAATGTTATTCTAAACTGATAATACACGCGCTTTCTAAAAATAGATATCTGGTTTGACACATTCTGCACTAAAATATATTGGACTTTCTGTACTCAGATGTTTCTCAATTTTCAGGCGGGTATTGACATTGAATTAATGTAGTGAAAGCTCATTAGAGATGCCGTAAGGTTCTAGGCTTCCGATGCATGATGTTAAGAACACAAAATTAATAGAACACAAAATCAATAAGATAACCCGGAAGTTTCATACATTAAACAAAGCTACATATTTAATGATTTTTACCAGCAGTAACTATATCATTATAAACTTTGACTCATATATGCGGATGCGGACATGGTGTTTTTCTTAGTTATTATCTCGTGGCCACGAGTTACTGTAGTAACTAAGAAAAAAAATAAAAAAACAAATATCGCTATTTCGTGGCCACTAGATATGACTAAGAAAAAATAAAAAAAAGTGAATATTAACTCTTGGCTACGAGATATTACTAAGAAAAAAAAAACAACTACAAAAAACAGTTCTTGCTAAAACTCGTGGCCACGTTAGTAACTAAAAAAAAAAAAAAAAAAAAGGGAGAAGAGTCCACTAACTCATGGCCACGAATTAGTAACTATATAGTAAGAAAAAAAAAAACAGTTCTCGCTATATCGAGATAATCTAACGATTTGATTGGCTAGCTAACTCGTGGCCACGACGTAGCGAGAACTGGTTTTTTTTAATATTTTTTTTTCTTAGTTACTAATTGTGGCCACGAGTTAGCAAGATTTGTTTTCCCTTTTTTCTTAGTTATTATCTCGTGGCCACGAGATAATAATTAAGAAAAATACAATGTCCCCTCTGTGCTTCCGTAGATATGTCCTGCTTGGCACGGGAAAAAAAGGGGAAAAAAAGAGTAAAAGTACAAGAATATATTTTTATTATGGAATGTGTAAATTATTTTACGATACTTTTTAAAAGCGTACTAATTGTTATATATTGCAAGTACAACTATATCGGTCCCAATGGCCGAGTGGTTAGAGCGTCCGCCCCAGAATCGGGAGGTCTTGGGTTCGATCCCCGGTCGCGACATACCAAATTCCTTAAAAAATGGTACTGGTATAGCTCCCTTGCTTGGCGCTCAGATTATAAGAGTAGTTCCAGGACTGGTTGGCCCGGTGTCGGGATAATATGACTGGATGCAACATGTCAACGGCGTGATACTATACTGTGGCAGCACTGTATCTGTCTCAAGTAGATATCGTCTCCAAATGACTGATATACTGTCGGCTCCCGCTCCCGAGGCGGATAGTGTAAAAACTATTTCGTTAATATCCACGTATTTGAAGAAAAAAAAACATAAACAAGGCTGGAGACACCCTAAAGAACGTTTTGAAAAGGAAAAGATATAGAGCGAGTTGTGCTGCTACGAATTTGCCGTAGGCAATGTCATCTAAGTACTGAATCGTGTATTGTAAAATGTTTGACATTTACATATAGTGAAAGATTTGAAAATCTACCGCCGTATCAAAAATAAAATATTTAGCATATATATTCGAACTTTTATTTCAGAAATGTCTTATTTTGTTCGATTTATCTAGAATAAATCTCGACTGCTCCTTTCTCGAAGATGTCTTCAAGAGATCCCGCGAAAATGTGGTTTCATTAATTTCCCTCGGAACTAAGTAAGGAATATCTGCAAAACAGCAAGATATATATTTATGAAAATATGATCTACGGATATTGCTTTTTTGTTGATTTCGTATATGTGTTTGATGAACTTAGTGTATATCAAGCATAATTTCAATTAAAATGGAAAACTGTCAGATGTGATATCTGATATTAATTCAAAGAATTGTTACTTGTAATCAATTATTTCGGCCATTAAATGATCCATTTATATTAAAAGCTTGTATTAAAGTACTGAAGTAAACGCATCTCAAAATATGACTAGGTTCAGAAATTTGTGAGCGATTGACGAATAATATGCACTGTACCAAACGTAAACACTTAAACAATTGCTTAACCCGTTCCCTCATAGAGGACACCATGAAAAGACCTATGCGAACAGCATAAAACCAGATCAGCCTGCGAGTAACTCGCAGACTGATCAGGTTTTATGCTGTTCGCTGCTCCTCAGTGGTCTGGAAATGAGGATTTTGTAATTAAATTTGGTAAGGTTTAACTGTGGTTTTCTGCAGATCAGGCTTTATGTGGTACCTATTGAGTGCGTCAAAATGAGTCTATATGAGGGAAAGGGTTAATCCTATGTTATTGCAGCACAGGGCGTGTAAGAAAAAAAATGAAAGTACAAAGTACAGCCCGGTACGTACCCAGGCATACACACATACGCCAATGCGTATAAATTTACAATACAAACGTACATGTTTACAATAAATAAGCTATGTACACAATATCAAGTTATTGATGAAACCTTTCTTAAGAAAGTATTATTTCAATTCATTTGTCTCAAATCGTCATTGAATAAATGAAACTTTTGAATGCAAGATTCATGTGCATTTACCATGTACACATTTTCGTTAACTGACAATAATGAACATTTAATTTATGGTGAACTGGCGTATGTCCCTGACATTATTGCTATTTTGTCTTAATGCCAATCCAGTAATACAATGTACATTGATTCTACGTAAGAATGTAATATTAAAAATGCACAAATGCGAAAATTCAAGTTAATAGATTTAAGCATATAACTAAATGTTTTTGGTCGTACATCTTAGGTTCATGAAAATCGCCATGGGGAAATTAACTTGACCTAAAGTAGTGTGTTACATGACTTGGCTAATATATAGTCAAATCACTCTGCCAGATACGTTACCAATGGGTGTAAAAAGATAACGCATTACCTAGGTCAACAATAGAACACGTTACGCCTCGGACCGCTTTCAATTATGGTATGGCATATACTAACCACACAAAACCGGCAAGTGATGAAGATGTTAAATAATTAACAGTAACACTACAGCTTTCAGAAGTTCGATCTACTTGAATAATAATATATCAGATAATGTTTTTTGGTTTTTGTAACTTTATCATTAAACAAAGGTAATGAGACACGTCATCTAAAGAACGAAAAATCGGCATTAAACTTAAATATAGACCATACTCCTACTGTATAAACATTGCTATAGTCATCGTAATGATCGAGTCTACATCCAATTCTTAGTGAAATGATATATGTAAAAAGGTAACGTATCTGGCTGAGATATCACGTTTTGTGGAATAGTGAAAACAAGTGTGTAGACTGCCAAGCAAAAAAAACACAAAAAAAAAAAAAAAAAAAAAAAAAAAAAAAAAAAAAAACTTTAACAAGAACTATAGTGTAACACATGGTACACAAACTGTTCTACTTTTATCTTTAAACCACATTGTTTCATAGCTGGTAACGTATCTGGTTATTACAAATGTTCAATGTTCAAACAGGCATTGGTCACTACAAGTACTTTCTTAGACCTTCAAATCGGTTTTACCGGCTCTATTTTTTTTTTAAAAATGGCATCTGAACGCATCCACAAAACATCTCCGGATGAAGGCCACTTGAATGTCACCCAACCTTTTGTATTGTGCTTATCGAGAAATGTTACTTGAATCTCTCCATCATTCTCATCATGGTCAACGGTGGTTACCTTGGTAGGAAGCCACAGAAAAGCAAAGTTTTCATAGACTTCTGACTCTGTAAGCATCGAATTACTGATTTTAAGTGAACGAGATATTCCAATTAGTGTTAAGAGTTTCTCCTGGCTCTTCAGTTTGGTATTGTTTGTCAACTTTCATCTTAAGACGATCAGAGCGCTTCTTATACTTCATTTCTGATGTCTTGTATTATTTTATCTTACTTTCAAGCAAGTGGCGTTGGCTCTTCCCAAGGCTTTAGATCGTTATCCTTCCCTTTTATTCTTGCAAACGGAAACCCGTATATTTACAACCAATTGTGGTTCTTCGTATAGCAATTTATCACATGACGTTCCTTGTTTTCCGTGTAATATAACCAATACGTATTTTCTTATATTTAACATGTGTAATATAACAACGTCATGACGTCATTTAACCCTATACGATTCATAGGATAAAAACAATGTGCAAAAACGCGCGAGAAACGTCAAATATTATTATTCCGTTAAATCCCAAGTCATGTGATAAAAAGAATCTCACATGAGATTTCATATAATATAAAATTTTATTAAACTCGTCCAAGAAAATGGCCAGAGGCTCGCTTAAAACCCGGCCATTACTTTGTTATACGTTCATTTAAGAAACAAAGCGTATTGAATAATCATTTTAAATATTGTTTTATTTCTTAAATTCTGGACCAGATACGTAACATTTCAATGTGTTTATTTATCAGTTATTTACTGTAGCACAATCACCCTTTCTTTTATTCAGTAACAATCATCCATTATTTTTGTCGTAATTTACAAGGGAAACATTGTTGCTTAACATATAATTTTAGAACTGTGCAATTGAATGACACTCGTACAATGCACAGCTCTGAAACTTATATGCTTGCTTTTTGATGAATGTTTATTATTAAAATTGCTGAAAAAGTATACGATGTTGTTGAAATTTTAAGTATTAAAAACTATTCAACTATTCAAACTATTCAAACATATTCGTACACACATAATACTGCATCAAGTGTAAATTGCCGATAAATTAAAGCTAATATTCATTTTACTGTACAACCAGAAACGTTACCATCACGACCAGATACGTTACGGACAAAGCTTAGCTATTTATGTGGATGGCACTGCAAAAGTTCCCACATAAACAGTTTCAAACATTTCACATATATATTGTCTTTCGTAACTAGCACACACATTTTAAGAAAACATTGTACTTCTCGGGAAAAAAAGATAACAATATACTCACTCTCTGACAGCAACTTATCTGCACATCATTCCGGAACAGAAAATGTCGGGTGACATCAGCAACGACAACTGACGTAATACGTGAAGTTCTGCTCACTCCACCGTAGAGAATATGATAATTATAGTTTTATGGGTAACGTATCTGGGGGACTTAAAGAAAATTAAAGATCTTTCAGAGCTGTCATGACATTTTGATATTATTTTTTTTATTTAAAAGAGTGTCATATCATCTACAATAATGTTGTGGTATACCCTTCGAAAATTAGACAGTTAACCGTATACGGGATGATGTTTTGGTCACGTATCTGGTGTTCTTAATTGTAACAATGAATATTAAAAAATAATTACACTTGTATTATGTAGGGGTGCATGCTATACAAAATAAAAGGCAAAACTTATTTATATATGACACTAGGCTTGATAAATACTCACCAGCAGGCTGTTTATACACAAATGGTTAAAAAGTCCTACTGGTAAAATAATAGTCATGTATCTGGCGATGATCTGAGAGACAAAGTTCTTTAACTTTTTACTGTTTAGAAAAAGACAGTCAGCCATCAAGTGAAATTTTTTTGAATATGTTCATCAATAAAGTTTTGAAAAATACTTAAAACAACATCGTTGTAATGTTACTGTAGAAAACAATTAATGATAATTTTAAAATATATTAACAGAGACACGCATATTTTCCCTCTAGGGGACTAGTCCATGATGTCTACAGGGCACTTTCTGAGCGATTTTCATGAAGGTTTTGGTGTTTTTCGTCAGTCCAAATAAAGTGTAAATAATTTAAACAGTCAATCATATGTGATTTATTCACATAACACCAGAATATTTGTGAGACATTTAATTTCATATTTCGACATTCTTACGTAGAATGAATGAATACTATTAAGAAGTCATCGTAAATGTTTGGCCAATTTGAATCTCTGAAATTCAAATTTATCAGCGAATTTTCAACAGAATACCTTTCTATTTTACCATGTACAAAATAGATCGATCTATTTAACAAAATCAAGTGTGGCTTTTTGCCACAATTTAAGGGTGACCTCTAAGTCAGATAGAATCTTTAAGGTAAAGTCCCTGTAACTGGTTCCGCCACGTCTTGGACCACTTAACCTCTACCAAGATAACCAAGATACCCTAATGAAACACAGCGTCCACTGGTTACCGGGCTCAGCCATACTGACCAATATGTTATCGTATTTCTTGTGTACTATTATTTGAACAAAAGGAAGAAAAAGGAAAAAAAATGTGAGTAAATTATCGTTTTAGAAATGTCTGAAATAAAAGGAAAATGTTTTAAGTGAGAGAAACTATTTCATAGAAAAAAAATGAAACAAAAACATTGCGTATTATTTATGAAACTCTGGACGGTGTTCTGTTTTATGAAAGACAAAAAACAACAAGCACACAAATAAAACAAAACAAACAACAACAAGAATACGTTGTTGTTGATCTAATAAGTGGTAAATACTTTATTAAGTATTTATTACTAGGTAATCCATCCATTATTAAATTGTGATCATGGTCCATTAGGTGATCATGGGAATTTTATAGAAAATGCTAGCCTTCGGTATGACTAAAACACGAAAGGAACGAAAGGGACGAAAGGAACTAACAAAAAACATGAAAGTGATTTTTTATCACAACAAAAATGTAATACTTTAGTTTTTGATCTATGAAATATGAAAAGCCATCACGTTTAATAAAATTCGATGATAAAATGTTATTTTTGAGTCTTCCCTATGTTCCAGAAGTGTTACGATAGTTCCTTTCGCTCCTTAAATCACTAATATATGCCAAAATTAAATATTTGGAAAAAAATAAATAGAATTTTATTACAATATCATACTTTAAATATTAATGGAGGTAGTATTAAAATTATTTAATCACTAATATATATAGCATTTTCTAAACCCAGGCCCCGCGGATCCGCAATTTAGACCCGCCCGTTTCACCGGGGCTGCGAAAGGAAAATGGAAAATATAAATAACTTGTTTTCCCCATAAGTATGGTGTCAAGTGTTACATATAAGATCTTTTTTGTAATATAAATCGTATTTAATAATAACAACAGCTAATTTAGTCTAAACCGAATAAATTTTTATTCTTTTGTTGTATTCAGATATACATGTATTTGAAGCGAACGAAAGGAATTAAGCAGGCATGCCGCATGTCTTATAAATTATATATTAACAAAAAATGAACAATACTGGACATAAAGTTTACGAATTTTATAAATATTATTTAGTATTTTAACAATCCACAATAAAAACATGACTATTAACAATTTTCTCTTGAAAATACCATTTTAATAAGTTGATTTCGTTCCTTTTGTCCCTTTCGTTCCTTTCGTGTTTTAGTCATACCCGCTAGCCTTTATAGATTTTGAGCAAAAGAGCCTGTACTCCAAGACAGTGGATGCTTGCATCTGCAATGAAGTCTTTTTAAACCTAACAATTTAAAAGACTGATTACTTGAAGCAATGCTCACCTACACTTTTAACCTACTCCGGAAGTTATAACATAAAATTATATTCTAAATTCTAAAGATAAACTGCTTCTTTCACATTCTTAAATAATTAAAATAGATAAGGATAAAATATTTTGTTTATTAGAAATGTGGAAATTGGAAGTTAATGTCTTCCACATTTTATTCATTCATTCATTTTCGAAATATTCCGGTCGACGTATCATGAATACAATACAAATCTTAAGGCCTTTTAAATACTTTCTTTCCTTTTCAAAGGAAGGGATGATTAAAAGGAGGACAATGGACCATCAATGACCATGTACGTGATACCACGTGATCACGCAATGTACTCATTGGTTTTCATATATTTCTGTATTATTTACAATTGTTTTTGATAGACACTGGTAACTGTTAGAAAATATAGACTCGGTCAATTTATTAGAAGTCACCCTAAATATGAAGCCAAATCGGAAGCTCTGAAATTCAAATTTATCACAGATTTATTTCACAGAAAACCTTTTCATTTTTCTATTACCATGTACATAATGGGTCGATCTTTTTCAACAAAACTACGTTCTTCCACAAATTTACGCTGATTTCTAGGTCGGATATAATCTATCAAGACCTTTCTGTAGATATTAGAAGCCTACGTTCGTTTCAATCTTGTCTATCAAAATGTCTTAATAGCCTCTACCCCATACACAGAATTGACCTATGGATATACATGTTTAAGGTTGTTCTGAACTCCTCCTATCCCTTCTTCATTGTGTGGACTCTCTGTTATAAGAAACAAAATATTCGGTGTTGGGTAGAGTTATCACGCATTGAATATGTACATGTTGGCGCTTTATACTACACACATTTAGTAACGCAACCATGCATTTAATTAATGACATTCTTTATCTGGTTTCTATCTTACCATTAACATTTCATGTTTAAACATATAATTACAGATATATCTTTTTTTTATTTTGAGTCTTTGTTACAGACAGACCAGTATACAATTGAACCTGTATTAGCGGCCAACTGTATTAAGCAGTCAACCTTATATTTAGCGGTCAGTTATAATATCACCAAATTAGCATTGTGTGATATGTTAAACCTTCATTTAGCGACCACTTCTGTTAAGGAATAACTTTCTCCTGTTCCCTTCTCTGACCGCTAAAGACAGGTTTGACTGTACTAGATTTTGATAATGACCCATATCAAGGAGGAAAACTAATTTTAACTTTATGGTAGCTATTACAATCGCTTTGGATTTATCAACAACCTTTTACGATGAGAGTATTTCTTCATTCCAGACATATTACATTTACAGTTAAACACGTTTGATATTGGTCGTAGGTCAAAAGTTGGAGCAGACCATTACAACGCGTATACAAGCTCTTCCTTTCAAAAGGTCTTACTTTCAAAATATTTATCTAGATATATAGTCAATTTGAGTCAAACCAGTCTAAAGTGGTCAGTGAAGGGAACAAGATAAAGTGGACACTTAACAGAGGTGACCGCTAAATGAAGTTAAAATATATAGCAAAATACTACAGTTTGACAACATTAAAATTGACCGTTAAATGCAGGTTCCTTTGGCCTTTTTTATTTCATTAATAATTTATAACTTGGGGCATACATTTGGCTGACAATGAGACTGCTTGCACTTCACATATTCATTACTGGCATAGATATATCGAGACAAGATCAAGATCATTAACGACGCTGCTACAGAAATAAAATTTCTGAACTGAACACTGATTGAAGCTAAATCTTAGTCGAATCGATTTCTATTTCTTGTATTCTTTTTTTAACAAATAAACGAGAAATAAACATACATTTAAACCAGTTTTCAATTTTATATCTTAAATAAAAAAAATAGTTCATTTTGATACAAGAAACAAATTAATTGGGAACACGTTTTTCTTGGTTACAAATTTTCTTGAATGGTATTATCATATACAACTTGTACTTAACAAAAGGGAAAAAAAAAAGTTAAAATATACTTAAAAAATGATGGCACTTGATGGGACTGTAGGCCTTGTGATGGTTAAAAAGTGACAGACGATTTGATAAGTTTATAAGTTCTGGCCTTCAGTGTAAGAGTTTCGAGAGATATGACATTGAAGCCCTTGGGATATAAGGTTTAATAATTTAGTTATGCAAAGGTTAAAGTTTTTCATCACATTTCTTTCTGAAAAAAAGAAAAAGAAGACAAATTTGGTCAAAATGGACCTAAGAATTATTGCTATTGATGGAAATGTAGCCCTTGAAGAAGCAGATACGTTGACACTTGAAAGGACACTATCCAAGGTACATCTGCACCAAAATCTTTTCAAATCCATTTTTATCAGTTTAAGATTATCCTCCCTACCAAAAATGTACAGTACAAAACAGTGGTCCTTTAAGTTTAACAAAATGGCCTTCAATCAACAAAGGTTGCTTACCTGTATAAAATAAAGGGATAACATTAGAGACAGTTTGGTAATACAATAGACCATTATACAAGTACACAAATAAAATAAAAAATGTTAAAAATAAAAATGTAACTAACAGCTATTAATATATTTTAAGCTTTGAAAAAATACAAAAACTAACCAAAACCAATTACCTGTGTATATATATACTGCAAAACACTTATCACAGGGTGAAAATACCTTATAAATACAAGCTAAGCATTTTGAGAAAAGCATTTGTTTTGAACTTCACAGTAGCTGTTATTCAGTAAATGTTTAAAAGTAAAATACATTTTAATTCAAAACTGAATGATTATGAAAAATCTTATATATGATATAATCTCATTACCTCATTTTATTTGAAATTTAAAGCAGCTTGATCACAGACGATCGGTAATATTTTTCTATTCTCCCTTATCAATGTTGGTGAAGTCTTTGTTTCTTGACAAATAAATTCAGAAAGTATAGATCACATTGCACAGGAAATGGCTATTTTCATAACTTAGATGAAATCCACAATATCCCAGAAGGAAACGTTCCACAGCATCTTGAAGTCACCAGTTTTTTTAGCACTGTGGGAAAGTGAATAACAAATATAGGTTCAATTTCGTAAGTTTATCTTTTTAAACACAGTAGCAATTTCGTAAGTTTATCCTATTTAGTTAGCACATGTGGGAAAAGTGAATGAATCCAAATATAGATTTATCAGTCTAAATATAGTTTCACTACCGTCTGTGATGGTATTGCCTGTGGTGGGGAAACCACACATTTTTTTAACGATCACGGATGATTGCATTGGGTGAGACGTAATACACACATATAGTTTAAAATCAAATTCTTAGTCAATGACCATCTGTGAATGAGCTGCTTAAAATAAATTCTGCATCATTTAATTATTTTAACATTCATATAAAAAATTGCTTAAGTAAGTGAATCTCTTCTATTATACCAATAAATAAAAGAAAAAATAGACATGTGTACCAAAATAAACTCAACAATACTAAACATCCTACAAAAAAAGAAAACACACAACTAACATACAGAAGAATTTTGTAATAAATGTTTGAACAAAATCTAATTTTAGCTGTCCTTATAAAAGTTGTTGCAGAAAATTCTCCATAACCAAAGTTCATGTGACTTCTCATTATGATTGCCTTTCCTTCACTGTTCCAGGCCTCCAAGGTGATGACCTAGATCCTGGGCAGGATGAAGTATTGGGCGAGAGCCAGTAGAGGCGAGGCAGTGGGGACCCCAGGGAAGGGCCCACTGGAGCCTGCTATGTCCAGGTGTGAGTAGGGCAAGGGCTTGCCAGAGTCTATGCCATGCTGAAAGTAGACAAGAGTGTTCTTTTGAGCAAATGTGTCAACTGCTGAAGAGTGACGGAAAAAGTGTGATGGACTGACAGATGTCAGAAAAGTATTCCCAAAATGGAATGTGGTGAAAATCACTAAAACACATCTTTTATCATAATTTCCGGTATATGAAAAGGGGTTGGAAGGCAAGTTCTGGCAACTTAAGATTCTTAGTCACTGTGTGTACATATATTGTATAAAAATCCTGTGTGCTCATTTCCCTGTGCAGGAAACCATAAATGTCTGTAGCTACACAATAACTTAAGCCAGTACTTAAGGTGATGAATACCCCAGCTGCAGCACTCAACAATATTAAAAGATACTGAACTTTTCGTAAAACAAGATGCAACAGGGCATGATGAAACGCACAGAGTGTAGCAGAACAAAGTGTGTGATTCCTATATAAAGCTTCCTCTCCATTTTGTGTGGTGACAGTATAATGAGAGCCCCTACACAGGACACAGGTATGCCATGACATATTAGCTTTGTGTAACCCACCTTGTCAAGGCCAGACGACATGATGAGGAAGGCCGCAGGGGTCTGATGACCGCGAGCAGTGGCGCTGGACGGGGCGTTGTTAGACTGGAGAACATCCTCGTATTCAGACTTGCCGGTGTGGAACTCATAGTCCTGCAATAATGCAGACAATGTGCGTGGTGTTAACAATAAACCATTCCAGTAATATGATGTATAACATTTTAAAAACATACAGTCCAGAAACTGTTATGATCTTATTCAAAGACCTACCAAACAAAGATTGGCAACTAGTGTAAATCTCATAAAAGCATGTACAAATTGTCCAGTTCTGATCTGTGTCTGCTCAGTTTGCAAGTCTATATGAGCATTCTTGTTTAATGATATACTTGACTGAATAACTAAGATTGCTTGATTAGTGTCTTTCAAAGACTCATCAAACAAAGACGAGCAACTAGTCTAAATCCAACAAAAGAATGGGACAAATTGTCCAAATCTCGCAAATTCACGTTTTAGAATATATACTTTCCTTGGAGATATGTGAAAGTAAATTGTACCTCACAATAGAACATCACATTACCATCAAAATGATACCTTATGAATTAAAATAAGTCATGAAATAAAATCGTTTTATGTAAAATAGAAAAGTACCTGCACGATGGTAACTATGGAAAATGTGTTGTTTTTCTGCTAAAAATAATTCCTTGTAGTAGAGAAATTATTATTTCATATTATGGTTACATTTTCCAATGTTTTTCCATACTTTTTTTTGAAAGTTTGCAATATTCAATGATCTGCTGTGTGCCTAAACAAAATTTCCGTTGGCTTTAAACATAAGGAAGCAGAGGAGACCCTTGTCAGACAGCTCTAGACAGAAGCTTCTGCTCTCTGTCTGCTCTGTTTGCCAGTGTATCAATATGACCCTATATGAGGTAAATAGTTTAAACTCAAACATATGTTTGACACAGTACAAGGGCAATAATTCTTATAAAATCCTTGACAGTTATCTGTACTTGTCTGTTGGTTGGTCATATCATGATAAATCATTTCTCTAATTGTGGAGACTTTATCAACAAAAATTACCAAACTTCATGTAATGAGTTGGAATAGACTTGACATACTTGATGGGACATGGCATGACAGAGCAGGCTGTATTATCATAAGAGATGTTGGTGAGAATAAACAACACAATACTACACAATAGGTTATAGTGTCAGTTTATCACATATCTATTTTATTTGACATGGCGAATTATCATGAAAAAAATTTATGACATGATGAATATCAAATACTGGATCTTAAAGTGTATATAAAACAATGGATTTCTCTTTGCCGTGCAGACTGAGAAGAATCTGAACTACAATATTGTTTAAGCAAACAGAGGAGACTAAGACAGCTCCTGGGTGAGGGGGGGGGGTGTCTGACCTGCTCTGTTTGTCAATATCTCAAAACAAGGTTAAACTTGAGGATTTAGATTGAGAATAGAAAGATCATATACATGTTATTTCTGGCATGTTCTTACACTAATTGATTTTCAGTTTCTCCAAAATTTCAAAAGTATAAAAACTCAGAACACGCTGGATCCCAGTGACATCAGACAGGTACTTAAAGAGTAGTCGGGCCCCATGGCACGGATGGCGTGTCCAGTCAGGGTGGCGATGGTGAACAACTGTGGGTTCTCTGCTTCCAGAGCCTGCATTGTATATTATTACACCTCACATGGTTTTCCTTTATAAATATTCCATATACATGTACACACCATAAGCCAATCCATAATGTTACCCTCTGAGGTTATTGTTTTACCCTCTAACACTATTTACCCTCGTGTACAACTGAAAATGAACTTACTGGAAGGCAAATCCATAGTGTTACTCCCTGAGATTATTGTTTTACCTTCTGGCACAATTAATTTTTACCTCCGTGTGCAACTGAATATGAACATACTGGAATAACCCAAATCTGAGTCATTTAGCCCTTATTGCAACTTTACCAAAACAAAATTAGTTGTTCCCTTAATGAGAAATACAATTTTGTGTCGGTCAAACCTCAGTCACATTTGCCCTATGTAGAGGATACGGCGACCGCACGCCCTCTACATCAAGAAATACCTGTGGCGACAGAATGGTCTTCCTAGGGCGTGTTCTTATATTTTGCAGGCTGTAGGGATCGCCGTAGAAGTTTAGCGCCGAGTTATAACATTTTTTCATTTCTGCAATTCCACGTGTAGCCATGCTGTAGAGCGACTCACGGTGACCATATATCAAGAGGACGGTGGCCGTGCGTTTGCCATGAGGCTGGCCTAAGTTCTTATGGATTCCATTTGACCTATGCGGACAACATAATTTCCATGGGCGCGGCGTTACAAAAATATGGTCACCCTACGCCTTCCGTAGGTTAGCCGTGCAGTGATCGAGCTTCATCAATTTAAATGCTGTAGAGAAGCCGCAGGATTTTTGTCGGTACTAATTTAAAATATGTTGTACTCAGCTTCCCAAAATATGTGACTGCAATAGGATGTGAGCGTGGCAAATGTAACTGAGGTATGGCTAATGAAGATTTGAACAGTTAAGAACTTGAAGTGGATATTGCTTGATACAGTGGAAACTCCCTAAACCGGACACCCTCGGGACAAGCAAAAAAGTCCGGATTAGAGAGGATTCCGGGTTACGGAGATTTTGTAAATCAGACTCAGCTGTTGTTGTGGATGATGATGTTGATGATGATATTTTTTCTTAACTTTTTCTTAATAGATCTTTATTGTCATAATTATATTTTGAACATAATACCCACTCTATTTTTCTCTCAGATTTTTTTAATAATCACCTGCTATACTCTCATTCTTTTTCTCTCTGTTTTTTTCTTTCATTCTTAAAAACAAAATAAAGTCAACATTGTTTTTTTATAATTTTATAAACATAAATCTCACTTGGACATATGTATGATTACAATACATGTTTCAAGCAAAAAAACCTTATGCAGCTTTATACATAATAAGCAACACTGATATGCAAAAATTCAGCTTATTCAGCTTTTTAATGGATATTAGAACTTTAAAAAAGTCACCATACTGTGACATGAGCTTATGGCAAATTACTTTCTTATCTGAATCGAGTATTGATTAAAAAATAAACTTCAACAACATTTAAAACACACCACAGTGTCATGTTCATGAACTTTCCAGCACTTTCTCAAAGAAATTTGTGATTGTTGATTGCTTTTGTACGCACCTTTTTTAACTATTGTGTGCTCTGTCAGTGACCTGAGCTCACTTAAACTCTCCAACATCCTACTGTCCTTATTGGCAGCAAAATTCTGAAGTCTAATCAAGTACTGTAACACTTCTTGATGTGTCATTTCACTACCTGGCAGTTCACATTCCTCATTTATGTCCTCATTGTCACTATCGTTGTTACTTTGTGTCACACACTTGTCCTCTTTGAAACTCTGCAGTAAATGCTCTTCCCAACTGTCGCTTGTGTCTTCCGTCTCTATCCCTTCATCCAGTTCTTCAAAATCCTTGGCAGTGCAGGCAAACTCCCTGATGAGTACCGCCAGTGGAACATCGTCATCATCATCCTCCTCCTCCTCAGCACAATCCACACAGTCCTAAATGACACTCTTAACTCCAACCAGTGCAAAGCATTTGATGATAGTCCCAGATTTAACGTCAGACCATGATTTTGCAATCCAGTTCACTGCATCCAACAGTGTCACAGATTTTGATTCTACCTAAATTTGCACTCAACTGGGAATTCATGCAGTCATCATTCTTATCAAGTTTAATGAAGACTTGGACAAAAATGTAGGCCTCTAGAGTGTTCACAAGATATTTATAAAATTTGCCTGGTGACCTACTTTTTGACCCATGTGGCCCAGTTTTAAATTCATGAGAGATTTGATGTAAACAAACATTCTGACAAAGTTTCATGAAGACTGAGCTAAAACTGTAGCCTCTAGAGTGTTCACATGGTTTTTCTAAGATTTGACCTGGTGACTTAGATTTTGACCCCACATGACCTATTTTCAAACTCATCCAAGATATCATGAAGACAACATCCTGACCAAATCTAATGAAGATTGGGCCAAAACTGTGGCCTCTAGAGTGTTCACAAGCAATTGTTGACGACGGATGACGCTCGACGGACGACGGACAAAAAGCGGTCACAAAAGCTCACCCTGAGCACAAGTGCTCAGGTGAGCTAAAAAAGACTATTGATTAGACCAAAAAGCACAGTAGATTAAACCTT
>CM037792.1:47722816-47772816 GCA_021229015.1 Solen grandis | reverse complement strand
TATGGTGTTTAACAATACCATAAATTTAAAACATAATCACAATTAATTGATGTGAATTATGAACACAACTTTTTTTTTTCTCAATATTCATAAATATTAATAGATCTATATACAATATTTGAAGATGTAAATGTAAACCTGTGTCGGATATATGGACATTTGCTCATGCGTTTGCTATCGCTCTAATGTCCACGTCCCTCATACATTTCGTTTCGGTATGTGGGAACAGTGAATACAGTGAGTAATTATGACCCGTACTGCTCGCTGGGTCTTTAACCGTTAGGGTTAAGGATTGTGCGTGGAAACGGTTTAGCATGTAATAATTGAATGATTGCATGAATATATTACTTAGGTATAAAACCTGGAGAGATTTTACTGTCCAGTAGTTTACAAATTAGACTACACTTTTTAATTTACCAAAATAATTCTATTTAGAAACTTGTCTGTTCCATGAATAGTTTTTTTCTTACCTAATATATAAATATATCAATAATATTGGGAAAACTTAGAAATAACATTAATGTGCATATTTTTGTTTTTACAAGTTACTTACCTATATAATTGTATTTGTCTCAGATGCGTACTTTTCACCTGCATAATTATATAGATATATGCACGCATGTGTATGTTTATTCAAGTAAATTTGTATACGAATCACCTGTACTTAACCCCGAAACTCTTGTTTATGTACGTGCGTATATATGTACGTGTATGTACATGCGTGGCGTTTTACTTGTATATGCTTATACGTGTGTGAGAGCGTGTGTGTGTGTTTTTTTTGTGTGTGTTTTTTTAAATACTTACCTCTAGTTTTTACATACTTACCGCTTATCCTAAATAGCCCTACACGACTCTTTGCTTCTCTTTTAAATTTTTCTTTTTATATGGAAATTAATTATTGTCCATATCAAACTTCCACATTAATAGAATGTCAATTACTTAGTGTTTCCTATTTAGCTGCTTCATTGTAGTATTTTGATGTTAAAATGTATGTACTGATAAAATGTCTTACTTGTTTTCAATCCTCTTTAAAGAATATCCAAAATAGAAGTATACCATAGTAACTTCCCATATACTGAAATTATCTTATGATACTGATCTGTTCACATTTATTCTCCCATTCTTACTCAGTGAACGAATAGTAGTAACTCCTTATAACAAGGTAACATAATAATGATTGAAGAAACAGTTGAGTTGTTTTCTTCTTGTAACATCTGGTTGAAGAATGTGTTTTTATGTGTTTATTTTATCATGCTACCTTTTCTTTTATTGTCCTTTCTACATCTGTATTACGCCTATCTCTCTAAAACTATTTGTTGAACAAAAAGTATCCTGCAAGACACGTATCGTTACTTCGTGGACGCCATTGCAGTCATTGTTCCGTTTTATAAAAACATACATATACCTGAATGGGTAACGACGTCGGGCAGTGGAGACTAGCCATCGGTGTCTTTTATCATGGGCGACAACTGATTGGGTGTACTCGTACTTATCATACACGTGTTTTATCTTTATGGCTAGAGCTGAGTAGTGTTCTCGATTAATTTCGCTATTGTACATATTTAATATATCGGTTATTAATTATCCTATTTAAATTAGTTAGTGAGGCATCATTCATTATCATGGTTTTAGTTAGTCGTAAACTAAGTATTTTGGCTTCCTTAAATCTCTTTGTCACCAGTGCTGAGATTATTGACATTGCTTATACAATTGTGTTACAAACCTTACTGTTAGTAGCTGGAGATATCGAGACAAATCCGGGGCCAGAAAATGAAACTTCAAACAGCGGTGCTTTTACAATATTACACCAAAATATACGTAGTTTAGAAACAAGTTTGAATATATTAAAGATACTTTTCATGATTTCGAAGTACTCTGCTTTACCGAAACCCACCTATACCATGATATTAACGACTCGCTGTTATCTCTAGACAATTACAGATTCTATCGTAAGGACAATACGCCTCACTCTGGTGGATTACTTGTTTATATTATAAACTCAATATCTTCTCAAAGGGTTTTACATCTAGAGGACATACTAAATGAAGCAATATGGGTACTGTTAAACATTAGTAATGAAGAGATTCTCGTATGCAATTTATATCGCCCTCCTAATTATCCTGTAGAATTCTGGGAAAGGTTAAATATTTGTCTTGAGCATGCCTTAGATCATTGCCCCAAAATTATTTTACTTGGTGATATAAATGAGGATCAATTAAATAACAAAAACAATAAATTTAAAAACATAATACTTCTAAATAATATGACAAATATCATAACAGAACCGACAAGAGTAACAACAAATACCCAAACTTTACTTGACCCGATAGCAATAAGTAATACATGTAACGTTAAGGTTGCAAATGTTGAGATTTTAAAAAAACACCTGCATCAATAAGTGACCATTATGGCACACTAGCTTATATTTATAGTCAATATTCCGTTAATTCGTCATATAAACGAATTGTATGGAATTATAAAAACGCAGATTTTACTTCACTAAATAATCTTATACAAACTACAGATTGGTCCTTTCTTAAGTCCAGCAATATACATGATGCTACAGATAGTTCTACAAGACAATTCATGGACCTTATCAAAAGATGTATTCCTAATAATGAAGTCACTTTAAGACCCAAAGACAAACCTTGGTATAATTCTCAAAAAAGAACTATTTCACGCAGAAGAGATCGACTAAAAAATAAAGCTATAAAATCAGGTCTGGCAGCGGATTGGCAAAATTATAAACATTTGAGAAATAAAGTAAACAATATGAAAAAACATGCAAAAGATGAATTTAATAATACAATAGAGTATTCATTATGTGATATGAAAATAAATAACACTAGACAATATTGGAAAATAATAAAATTGCTAACAAAAGAAAATTAAACTTCTGGTCAAACTATTCCCCCACCATTAAAAGCTGATGACACACTTTCCTTTACAGGCTATGAAAAAGGTAACACTTTAAATGATTATTTTGTATCTATATCAAAGGTAAATGAGTCGTCAGTTGAGCTACTTTGTACTCTCATATAAATCTGATAGTAGACTAAGTGATATAGTTATTCAAGAGTCTGAAGTCATTGATGTACTGAAAAATCTCAATGTTAATAAATCATGCGGTCCCGACCAAATTAGTCATCGAATGCTAAAAGAAACATATAGAACTATTAGCTACCCGCTTACTATTCTTTATAACAAATCATTACGAGACTGTACATATCCAGAAGCATGGAAAGTAGCAAACGTTATGCCTCTATTTAAAAAGGGTGACAAAGAATATCCTAATAACTATCGCCCTATATCACTAATAAGTTGCATAGGTAAAGTAATGGAACGCACAGTTTTTAAGCACATGTACAATTATCTTCATACAAATAACCTTATTTATACAAATCAGTCTGGTTTCATACCTGGTAATTCTACGGTATATCAATTAATAGACATATTTAATCAGATATGCAAAGGTTTTGATGACAAAAAATCCACTTGTATGGTATACTGTGATATATCCAAGGCTTTCGATAGAGTTTGGCATAACGGTCTAATATTTAAATTACGACAATACGGTTTTACTGACAATATTTTAAAATGGTTAGCAGCCTATTTACAAGGACGTAAACAAAGAGTTATGGTTAATTCTACATTTTCTGAATTAAAGTCCTTACATGCAGGCGTTCCTCAAGGCTCTGTACTAGGTCCTTTAATATTTCTCATCTATATCAATGACATTTCAGATACATTAATTAGTACAGTCCGTCTATTTGCAGATGATAGTTCATTAGCAGTTACAAGTCATGATACTAACTATATAGAAAACACCTTAAATTACGATCTTCAAAAACTACACGAATGGTCCAAACAATGGCTAGTTTCATTTAATCCCAGTAAAACTAAAGTAGTTTATTTCTCTCTTATTGACAGTGTTCTGCCAACCTTAACATTTGATAACACTATCCTAGACTTCTCATACCATCATAAACATTTAGGAGTAACCTTAAGTAATGATGGTACATGGCACAAACACATCAATAACATAATAAAATATTTACGTCCATTGCTAGAATATGCACAGTTCTTTTTGACAATTGCACAAATTATGAGAAGGAATCACTTGAAAAAATCCAATATGAAGCGGCAAGAATTGTAACAGGTTTAACACGTTCAGTATCAATTGAAAACTTAATTAAAGAAATTGGTTGGACATCTTTAGAAAACAGGAGGCAATATCAAAAACTAATACTTATGTATAATTTTTTTAACGGTGACTTACCTAGTTATTTAATCAATTATTTCCTGAATTAGTAAATACAACTCCTTATATGCTAAATCGGTCATACCATCATGTATAAGAGCATGGAACAATTTAGATATTAATGTTAGACAATCATCATCCTTGCATATTTTTAAATCTAAATTAACGCGTCTTTATAAATACAATCCTGTCCCAGATTCATATTCATTTGGTGAGAGACATATTTCAATTATTCATACTAGGATGAGAAACAAATGCAGCAATCTAAACTCTGAGGCCCAATTCAAATTGTGAGTGTGGTTTTTATAACGAAGATGCTGTACACTACATTTTCAAATGCAAGAAATATACTCAAGAAAGGCTTAATCTTTTTAATGAAACCAGGAAATTTCACCCACTTAATGTCAGTAAATTATTAAATGGAACAAACGAACTTTCACATAATGATAATATTAAACTATTTAAGAGCTTTCATAAACATATTAAAAGTTCTAAACGTTTTAATTAATTTTATCATATCAGTGTAATTGTACTAGTTCATCCTTTTACGCTACATTAATATTAATGTCCCATGTGTATTGCAGGATACAATTTTACAGACTTACTTAAAGACAAACTATTAATACTACAATTAGTTGAGGATTAGGCGTAAGTCATCTCTCTCTCTCTCTCTCTCTCTCTCTCTCATGTCAATTTAGTGTTTACCTACTCTTTGTGGTCATATCTTACATGAGCTTAAGTCTGAGAAATGTATTACATATATCATTATACTATTACTGGAAAAATGTGCTGTATAATAGACTTTGGAGAAAACCGTATCTAAGTTGAAATAACTTGTGGTTTTATCATTTTGCTTATGACTGAACTATTTCATTATGTATTGTATGTATTGATGTATGTAAAATATAAGCAATAAAATATGTTTAAACTAAACTGAATGGACCTATTGCAGGCCATGTGGAATGCTTTCATACAATTAAAACCAAATAGTCAGATCTGGATGCGAACCCAAACGGTCAGTGGTCAAGTGGTAATAAGTCGGCAACTTTAACCTCTCTGTCAAGGTGACCTTTTGCGTGATTGTCCTACGTATATATTTCTATTTATGCCGGATATTTTAGACATTAAGTATAGCAATATTACGTGATCGTCATGCATGTATGTGCCTTTTCATCTTCAAATACAAAATACGTTTTCATATTTACTTTGAGTTTACGCCCTCATTTATCAAGTAAATGAGATTTCTAACGCGACGTTTGTGCTTCTCATATAATATATCACGGCTTCCAATGTTCTAGCATGACATATGTTTGCTGTAAATGACAATAGTCACGTATTCAAATTTGCAACACAAGATGAAATATATTATGATTTTTTTTTCTGTTCCCTCCCTCTTTCTTATTTTAAACCGAAACAATTTATCACTTGTATAAACATGTATATTAATCTGGATAAAGCGAAATGTGGTGTATGTTGATTCGTTAGTAGAAATGTCTTTATATTGGAAAATGTTGATTCGGTATTTTTTCTATAATACTGATAGAGTTAATACTCGTTACTCACATTCTTTTCATCAAACTACTACTTCCGTTTCATTAGTTTATCGAAATTTGGGATCACCTATTTAAATTGAGATTCATATAAACATGTTAACATTTTTATGTCTAATTCGGCAACTAATTAATGAATGCTGCTAAAATGTTTGTATCAAAAGTGTAGAGACAGTGGATTGGCGACCTCTGCCAGTAATCAAGCCTTATGATTAGAAATTGATCATGAGTTAGCAGTGTTGAAAACAAAGCCTGGCTTTTCCGTATGGGCGAGTACAAGGCAGTGCCTCGTTCTCATCTCTCTCCTCAGCACAGATGATCCTGCCAATAACACGGCATATTCTAATGCCGATAGGTATATACTGGATAAAGTGTATATCGTATGTTAAACAGTCCCTACAAAGCTTAAATGATATTTCAAAATTAAGAAACCTTAATGTGACGCCTTAGAATTTTGTTTGGATTAACGTTTATTTGAAGGAGGAATGCAAGATTCAGTTTAATGGCTTCTCGAATTACCTCTGTGGCATATAAAATACCAATTGGTAAACATGTTTTAGACAAAATTGAAATTACGTGACTAATTTCTTGATAAAAATATCATCTGGGATTTTCCGTTGAATTATAAAACAAAATAATCTAAATCTCAGCAGATTCCGAGATTTCAATAAACTATTAATGAGTTTAAATTATTTATAAGTGTCATTTAAGTTTTGTTGTTTCTGTCGTCGTAGCGATTAATGCACTTAGGACAACAAGGGGGAATTAAAGCAATTCCAGACGGATTTAAGGCATACACCCGACCATTACTGTACACATTATTGTTTGATGAACAAAAGATAACATTCGATAATTTGAAAGCACTATGATGTGCACGTGCTTGGTATAACAATGTCGTTGAGTGTGAATCATATACATGCAAGGATCGAGCCATTAATATCGGGGCGCGTGTGTGTATGTGTGTTTGTGCGTAGGGGGGGGGGGGGGTCTGAAAGGGATATATTGCAACTATGAAAATTACCAAAGCTAAATTTACAGATATCTTCCGAGGGCCAAACGGTTTTCTAGGGGGGTGGGGGGTCCACCGCTTTTTCCAGAAGGTCCAGGGGATAATTTCTTTCCTCTTCTATTTTTTTATCTTTTAGTGGGAGGGGGTTAGACCCCCGGACACCCCACTGGATCCACTCTTGATATGAAACTGTTTTTCTGTATTACAAATTGGTAAATTTGCAAATTTGTCTCTCTTCTTTCATTGTTAGTTGTTTTTTTCAGTTACAAGCTAGACTACTTGACCATAATCTATTTTAGTAATCGTGTGAACAAGATAAAGCAGACCCTTATAAACAGATTGGCTGCTTATTCCTTGCACATGGCGATTTACTGAAGCGGCCAACGAGACTTCAACGAGACCTGGACGAGATTGGAAATCAAATACATATCTAAGGAAAGTTATTTAAAAGGATATTTAAAGTAAAATAGTTTTGATATGGTTATTTTGTCTAGTCAATTATTTGTTCGATTACTTTAACGTAAACAAACGCCAGTGAGGTTGATCGACCACACGGTGAGACGCAATTAAGGGAAATAATCAATAACCATTAATTCTACATGTTTTAAGAATTGTGTTACTAACACCAGTCAAAAAAACAAGAAAACCCCAACCGGCAAAAATGAATGAATCCTGCATTTACACGAGGTTATCATGTATCTCGACGTTTTCTCATGCCGCGCTTAATCATATCAAACTTATCTACCTGTCTAATTAAACTAAAAATGGTACACTAATCATGCATCCGTCCTCTTATTTCCTTCATTTAAGCTCACTTTAGTTATAATCAGTAGATTTACTTAACGTGTTTTGAAAATAATTGTTGTTTTGTAAGATTCTCCCAAGCCCCTTCCAAATATCCGGAAACCGTGTAACAGGTGGGCGCGCTCTGGTTAATTCTCAAGGCACGCAAGAAATCGCGTTGTTTCGGAAAGCTGCCAATTTCTGTTTATAAGTCTCTGGATAAACTTATGGGCAAATCTAAAAGAAAAAAAACCTTCTGATCTGTTGTAGTTCAGTTAAGTAATTAATATTCAAGGACCGAATGGGAATGGGAAATACAAAACTCTCGTAAGACCAGCATGTTCTGAAAACGTAGAAAACATATTTCTGTATTAAGTTTCATTGGAAATGATTGAACTTGTGCCGCAACCGGGGATATACCCCCCCCCTTTTTTTTGAAGGGGGGGGGGGGGGGGGGGGGGGAGAGAGGGCATTTTAAGCTTAAAGTATTTTTTCTGTTTTAATTTATGTTTTATTTGTGTTTTATACGTTTCTTAACTTCTAAAGTGCAAATCTACGTATTTTTCAAAATATATTCTGAATGCATTTGTTGCTGCTTTATTCAGATCAGATAATGGTATACAGGAATTAATTTGTTTAGTATTAACTTAAACATTAATATATAAGCATGTCACGGTATCGAATGCAAACTTTTGGTTAACGTACTTTTATACACCATTTTCACAATGTGATGATATTGTCTTTAATTTCCCAGTGTTAAGGATTGGCAGTATTGGATGTGTAAAATCATGCTGTTATGCCATTTTAACACGCAAATTCTTTATCTCTCTATTCGACAAGTCCATATTTTACCTGAATCTGCCGCAAACAAAATTTAAAGGATATGCAAATGAAAGGAGATTAATGTCTTGTTTTAACATTAAAATATTTTAGTAAGAAAAATGATACTAATGCAACAAAAAATCACCCGAAACAATGCCTTAGAGTCTAGCATACCAGCTCGGCGTTTTCCTTCACATGAATTAACTGTTCTTCGCCATATGAATGAGATATTGTCGCAGCGACATTTTAACAATGCCTTAAAAACCACGTTGGCACAAGTGCAAACATCGGTTACTTGTATGGCTCCTTTGCTTGGCGTTCAGCATATACGGGGTGTTACAGGACTGATTGGCCCGATGTAAGGATAATGTGACTGTCAACGGCTTGATATTGCAGTATGATAGCACGTTATCTCTCTCTTTAATAGACATAGTCTTAGAATGGTTGAAGTACTGCCAACATGACATTAAATCCAACAAACAAACATACCTACATCTGTACAACAGCAACACTAACAGTACCTCAGCAACAACGTTGTCGATGGGTTATTATATTAAAATAGTATTTACAATATTAATTTAATAACTCAAGCAACTCACAAAAACACAAAGTTTCCTGAAACGATAAACTGTCATTTGCTTTCCTGTATGGAAATATTGTTAGCACTAGTTTTATGAATTCTTTCTTTCTTTTATTTTTTTCGTTTATACATACAAATAGATGGACTCTTCTATTTTTTAAAATAATTTTCTCAACTTACACAATATTAAAAGATGTCAAATATTTTATTTCGTGGTTTTCAAACGGTTTTAGATTTAATATTTAGAAATATAGTGAGGCATATTCCATCGATATATTGGTGCATCGATTTATATCCTATTTTTATTTCACCAGGCCAAAAAAAAAAAAATGTTCTGTTTCTGGTCGCCTGACCAACCCCTTTTTTTATAAGGCCGACCGTAAAGTTTTTTGTTTTTACCTTTCGCCTTTATTTTTTTCCCTTTTTTTTACCTTTCGTTTCATTTTTGCTGGAGACAAGAAACGGATGTTTTTTTTTTTTGTTTTTTTGGGGGGTGGGGGGGGGGGCACTAAATAAAATACGAGTATAATAGCGGCATCAACCTTTGGAAAGAAAAAAGTAAAATGAAAAATCGACTGCTTGACCCGTTGTTATGATGATGTATTTGGTATTATGCCTCTTTTTTGTGGCATGATTCCGCATATCAGTATCAGTGTTGTGTCTTGTGATGTTTGACGTTCCCATTCAAATTAAAGAATCTAGAAGATACACCATTTCTTCCAGTGTATTTCATATCAAAATGTAGGGAAAGTCTCTTGAGTATCATTGATAGTTTTACTTAAAT
The DNA here is from genome assembly GCA_021229015.1 of Solen grandis. Taxonomy (NCBI): domain Eukaryota; kingdom Metazoa; phylum Mollusca; class Bivalvia; order Adapedonta; family Solenidae; genus Solen; species Solen grandis. The sequence continues at coordinate 47,763,027 of CM037792.1, read as the reverse complement.
AGTTGAACTTTTGAATTAAGGTTCTCGAACTCTTGTGCACGGTATTTAGGATCATATAAATTAGATTATATTCCGAAAGAAACTAATAGTTTTACCAGTTGTAACTTAATTTTCTTTTTATTATTTTGAATCGCTATGTATATATTTGCGCAGTAATACAAAAAATTCTAAAAGTTCAAAAGTACTTTTTACTATGAAACTAAGCTAAATAAACGATATATAGTAAATTGATTTATTTCATACTATAACTGATGGAATACTGTGTTCTCTCAATAAGACATAATCCATATCTCGATGTAAATTATATAGGTTTTACCGGAACTACTTTTTTATTTACAAAATTAACAGTTGAATTCTTTCGTCAGCAGTTAGCATTAAATAAAAACCGTCCGTAGTGGCAGAGTGACAATGAGCTCCTGTTTAGGCGTGTGGTATATCTTTACATAATCATCTTACATTAATAAAATGTCCAGCAATCTTCTTTTTATAATATGATTATTTTTTTCATTACAGAAGTTGTCACGGCACACAACGAACGATAACTTTGCATCGATGCGTATGCGGTAAAATATATCAAAATAACCAGTGGTTCGCTATACATGAAGTACAGTAATTAACACACCTCTGGCGTGTAATTTGTCTTTGTTTAATATAATAGGTATATGTATATAGTAAATAAGCTTATGTCGTCCACTGAAATATGTTGGAAATAGTAGCTACAAGATTCATTTGATGAGGAAAAATCAGTAAAAACAGTTCCAAATTACCATCCCCTTGACCTTCTTTACGGTCTTAGGCTACGCGTAACGCAACATGTAAACTTTCAGTCCTTAGATGCAAGTGTGCTATAGGAATGTATTTCTCCTGTAATAGCACGTTTGCATGCTGTGCGGGATATATCCTTAAAATGAAATAAAACAGGATTGTCCATATTCAAAACTTAAAGTTGAAATAACATTTCAACCAACGCCGTATCATCGTTTAGAAGAAAAATAAGGTAAATGGATTGCAAAAACGGATAAAATTCGTTATTCTTTGACGATGAACCGGGTTCAATGACTGGTTTAAATGGTTAAAAGATGAAGTACTTTGTAAAAAGTTCGGAAACTTTTTTACAGCAATGGATGGATATAAAATTCGCTGATGAATGTTTTATACAATGAAACACAATTTTTAAAAACCAATTGCAAAATCAATTGAACAGATTCTTTGCTTCCGTACAAGAAGGACAATAATCAAAGTTCAAGTCTTTATGAACGATACTTTTTGAATTGATATCGCCAACCAAATTTAATTAATTTCTCATTAGTTCTTTTTGCGCATGTGCAATAACAGAAACATACTTTTGTAAATATTGTCTTTGGGTTTTCTAGTTCAGGATATTTTGTTTCCCGTTAGAAATGAGATTAAAAAAGTCCAAAATGAAATGAAATTCTAAAAGGATATCATACGGTGATAACATTGCAAACTTTTGAATGTAAAAATAAACTTTATTTAAAAACGTTTAAAACTGAAGGTAAAGTTAAGATCAAGTAAAGTTATAAATTGTGTCGTGACGTGTTCTTCTTTAATTCAAATACACCAAACCATCTTTGCAATTATTTCCTATGTCGCTACTATAAAACGCAAATAAAATATTTATCCAATAACAATTCTCGTACTCAAAATAGGAAAGAAAAACACAAACAACTGTATAGGATATGTCACCTGCATTACAGTATATTAAAAATCTTTCACACACACACACACACACACACACACACACACATATATAACAATGTAAAATCACAATATTTCACATCCCGCAATCGCTTTATCTTCCACCAATAGTCTCTCATCTGTTAAACGTCTACATGAATTGTCAAAAGATTTTTAATTTGAAGTTAAATAATTAAATTGTGCAAGATGTATTTTAAAACAAGGTCTATATATTGCATGGCCGAACTTTTTAATAATGTGTGTGTGTTTGTTGTTGTGTTTTGTCTGTTTTTGTTGTTTTTATTTTTATTTAAAAATTACCACAACAATTTTGACTTGCCACAAGATTATGTCATTGTCATAAAATAAAAGGTATTTATGTATGCAGCCGTCTAACATACATATATCTTTGTTTTCAGTTTATGACCAGAAGAAGATAATTCTAGGTGTACTTGACTCTGCTGTTATTGACCTTATTTAAATCCAGGCAGGGCAAAAATAATTTTGTGCTTCAACAAGCTAGTCCATGGGGCTTGTATAAAACCTAGAACTGTTGCAACTAATTAACAACGAGGGTAAAGACATGCCTTGGACAGCATTTCTGCCAGAGCACACTATATATTATATGCTATAATAGCAGCTGCAGGAACAGCCTCAAACCGCGATAATTCCTCACTTTGTCTCGCTGACAGAAGTATGTAGCATCACATAACAATTTTAATGCTATTCTGTCAAGGGTTGAGAGACAATTACCCATCTTTATTGTGTAAGCACGTCGGCAATTTGATGAAAAGACTATCTTAATCTTGCATTATTTTGTTTCGCGCAAAAAGCACACTCTGCGGCATCAATGGCACATTTGATTATAACATTCCAATGCGGCCATGTTGCCCCTCCGATATTATGTACATATGGCTTTAAAAGACATTTTTTTTTTAATAAAAAGGGAGAAACAGTAATCATATTTTGTTTCTTAAATATTTGAATACCACAACGTTTATAATAATAATAAAATCTTTATTTATAGAAGGTAGCTCAGTAATTTTACAAACATTGTAAGTTTAACTTCTTTACATGAGTTCAACTGAAACTAGAACTATCACTGAAGGTGATTCATACCCCCACCCCCATCTTTGACACAGGATGTATTCACATGACACATGAAACGAATGTTCACACATAGGATTTGGGCTTATAAGCATACCAAAAAAAAATATTATCACTAAAGGTGATCAATACCCACACCGGAAGTCTGTCATGTGTAGGAATACAGTTTCAAAAGTTTGCGTGAGTGAAAGACTACATGTATGTAAGGTTTAAAGTTAGTGTGAGCAATGGTTCAAAAGTTTTGGACAATGCTAAAAAGTTTTGACAGATAGACAGATAGACAGAGAGACACACATACAGACACACAGAAGAAAACAATTTGCCCAAAAGATCTGTAGCTGAGGAGAATAAAAATGCAGTCTAATTATGGTTCACATCCATATTTATTGTTTGCAAAAACCTGTCTTTAAGAATTTAAGAATTTACATTGTGGTTTTCTTATGCACTGCACTTCCTCTCATCAAGATCAATCTACATATGAAGTTTCATCAACTAGTACTAGTTTTGGAGATGCTCCGGACAAAATCAAAAGAAAAAATACAAGGGGAATAACTCCTTTAAAAACATGTAGAGTTATGGTTCTTATTCACTGCACTTTCTCTCATCAAGATCAATCTACATATGAAGTTTCATCAACCTAGCTACTTTAGTATTGGAGTTATGCTCCGGACAAAATCAAAAGATTAAAAATGACAAAGGGCAATAACTCCTTTCAAAATACATGCAGAGTTATGGTTCTTGTGCACTGCACTTCCTCTCATCAAGATCAATCTACATATGAAGTTTCATCAACCTAGCTACTTTAGTATTTGAGTTACGGTCCGGAGAAAATCAAAAGATTAAAAATGACAAAGGGCAATAACTCCTTTCAAAATACATGCAGAGTTATGGTTCTTATGCACTGCACTTCCTCTCATCAAGGTCTATCTACCTATGAAGTTTCATCAACATAGGTACAGTAGTTTTGGAGAAATGCTCCGGACAAATATTTGTAGACCAACCGCCGGACCGACCGACGGACCGACCGACAGGGTGACTCCTATATACCCCCCAAATTTCATTTGAGGGGGTATAATAAAATATCAATGTTCTATTCAATGGTGATAAAAAAATACAACAACAACCACCACAAACAAACAAAAATAAAAACAAGTCTTAAGTACCTGATAGAAATCACTTTGCATATTTATGCAGATGATGATGGTAATGATGAGAATAATGTAAAAAGTGATGATGAGGATGGAGAAGGATTTGTCTGCTTACATGAAGTGGTAAGTGACATAGGGCAATGCTTGTAAAACAAGACATGAAGTATTTATATATAGTCCCTTTTGGCCGAAGTTTGAGAGTTCGCCTTGGAAGCGGGAGTTCCTCCTCTACTGTGACATACCAAAGTCGTTACAAATGGGACTGGCTAACCTCCCTTCTCGGCGCTCAGAATACATAGACTGGTTGGCCCGGTGGCAGGTCAGGGACAATGTGACTGAATGTGGTATCATGCCATATGTCTACGGCCTGATACTGCAGTATGGCATAGTTTCCAAATGACTAAAAGTTAATTCCAATAAACTAACATGTTATTCTGATATTGTTTGACCTTAAATTGTTTCAAATTTGAAAATCAGATATGTTTCTGTAAATAAGTATATATTCTAGAGTAAAGCTTATAAAAAGTATATATATAATACATGTTCAACTCTCTCTATGATATATGAACTCGTTGCTAAATATACACGTAGTTGTAACTAAGAGGATGGTTTCGGGACAGGTGTCGTAACTCTTTTTATTAGCATGATTATTCGAATACAATGTTAAAAGTGTTTCTTTGACATTTTGTACTCAATCCGAAAAAAAAAAAAAAGAGTCAAAATTACACTGATGTCGATGCCTACAATTCGTCTGGAAATAAAAACTTAACTACACATACGCATTAATGTTGATTTTCGTAATAAATCTTTTAATAAGAAAGTATCACATGCTTCCTGGTTTTAAAATTGCCAACGCATTTCTGTGCCATTTTAACAGTGCTGTCACGTGGTATATGACGTCATTTTAAGAATTCACAGGTGGCATCATTTGTCTCGATTCGAAAAAGAAAACGGCTATAAGTATTTTTATTTCACCAATTTTAATGGGATATAGCGCATGCGAAGCGGAAAATTGTGCACTACATAAAAGCCCTAATAATTCTTTTGTAAAATGTACAGTATTTTCTAACATTCGGGAAAGCATGCATTATTTGCGATTTGCTTTAAAATTACATGTTAGCAAACACAATTTCACTATATAGGAATGTTTCTCTAATATTAGAAAAACTGTACATCTGATAAAAGAATGATTAGGGCCTGAAATGACGTAATATACCTCGTGGTATGGCCCACATTAAAGCACCGCCGCGTTCATCCGGTGAGCTCCTGATATTGCCAATGTCATTATATGTTTAGATATGTTTTCCAAATACATACTATTCAATCAGCAGCTACAAGCATGTGAACTCCATGCGAAGTGCGTATTTTCTGCACAGACCTACATAACACATATTGATAATATAACATCTAATTCGCTGCATAACGTTGTAACCAATTCCAATATCTTTTAAGGAATTAACGCTACGGAAGTAGGTCGGAAATGCATACAAACGAATGACGTCATCCAAGATAAAATTCAAAAGGAACCGGAAACTTAACTGGTTTATATTCTTATGCATACATTTCTGTAACACAGAAACGATCGGAAGGTTATGGTAATCTACTCGGAAGAAGACCTTAACTGCTTAAAGTGGTATGAAATCCGATCAGTTTTAGAGTCTCTGAGTACACCCGTCGTAGTTAAAGTGAACAGAAATTCTGACAGTGGTAAAATTTATTATTGAATATATCAACTGTAATTTACAGTTGTCGTTAAATGGCATCGATGTGTCATTTGGTGTTAAGTGCCTACAAATATCCCATGCATTATTCATTCACATTCAGTTGAAACACGAAATAATTGCTACTGTATATGCAAGTATCAGTCAGTTGACACATGGATCAGCTGACTTGCTGAAGGCCGCGGAATCTACTAGGGAGGAGTCTTCATCCGTAAAACAAAATTATTTCATACGGTTTGAAAGGGTATCTTAAAATCTAGAAGTTATATTTTTAACTCAAATATAAATTACCCCTATGTACAATGCGTCATTTGAAAACCATGGAAACGCAACCTCGGCGCACGCCGTAAATTCTTGTCGATGTTATTATTTACAAAATGTAGTACATTTATTTAACTGATTCAAATAAAAGAGCCATTTTACGCGCCATGATAAAGATTTGCTTAGATCTAGACAAACTCTATCGAAATCGCACCAAACGATACAGACAGCGACAGGAAACAAAGCCAATTAATGTTCACTTGTTTTAAGTGGCATAAACGCTTTCCTAATGGAAATGACAACAAATTCAGAACAGACAAACACAGGTCCAAAAGGAAGACTTCAATCAGTGCAACAAAGCGTCAAACGTTGTGTGACGCACACGAAGAAGATCAGCGTTTTACAGAGAGGAGGTAGTCAGACATTACGGGACCCAGGACAGGAAATGAATACAATAAGCTTTATCTTATAAGCGGTTCTCTTGTATTAAATGTCTTTTGTAGTGTCAATTTGAAAAGATTTGAGAAATTGACTTGAATAATGACGACGTTGATGACGTCAAGATTGTTGTGTTGTGTGCCGGTTTCGTTACATGTATGTTAGTTCTGTTACCATTGTTACGTTTGTTTTTCTTATCATTTTGATGATCATGTAGATATGCATCTGTTAGGGGTGATAATTGACTTTTCAGGCATGTTTGTTTCATATAGTCTCATTAAATAAGTCCAACGCACTATGTGGTCTGACCCCAATGAACGTTATACACTATAGGGTCCGACCCCAAAAGTGCGGTCAGTCCAAAACACTTTGTGATCAAATCCGAAAATAGACCCTAAAATGAGTTTATATGTCCCATATGAATGCAATATGTGGTCCAACGCCGATTACATCATTAACACTGATGATCGAACATTTTCATTATCATCATTATTATCACCCCCCTCCTCCTATTCCTCACCATCATCGTTATAAACGTGGATGTCATGGGCATCATCTTCACTATCAGCTCTATGTATTTTAGTAGTATCTTTTATTTGTAACCATTATAAGACAAGTATAGCACATCGCAGTCACTTCACCATTGTTATCTTTTTAGACTGCGAAGCGCATGAGCAAAGCAGGTTTTAATAACCAGAACTACAAGTAATAACCGAATTTTGTGATGTCAGTAATGGTTCATATTGAAACCTTTCTGTTAAGAGAAAAGGGCGCCGTGGTGAACCGTGTCAGATTGGTCGAAAGGCGCTGGACCCCAAAGTACGTCCCCACACGACACTTGCATGACATTGATCTGGTAAAGGACTATACATGTATCTGTTCCATGAAAAAGATCTTAATGACTGAGTTATGTGGGTTTAAAATGACCACAAAAACAAACAATTTGCGATCAAATATCAATTTTAGAATATTTGAATTATTTTATGTATCAATTTGCTCATTACACATGGACCTGAAGCCCACAAAAAGACGTAGCGTGACTGGATGCGATACGGACCGATTACGGATTTAAAATCAAACCATGACTTTAAAATCGTATGAAAATGAAGGAATATTAGAATATAATTCTTTTAATAAATGCAAAATGTATTGGTGAGGTGAAAAATAATCCTGCTTGATTATAGAATTGTTAAACTATCCAACATTCCCATGCAGAAAACAAATTCAGATCAATAAATTTATTTGTAAAATCAACAACATAGCATGGAACATGGAAATAAATAATACATTTAATCAAACTTAATGCACGAGGAACGTATGATATATTTGTATGTAATTACATGCATATGAACATGTATTACTTTTTTTTTTTTTTCATTTTTTATTTCATCTAACAAATCAAATGGTCAACTGATCATTTATAAACATAAAATTTATCAATATTTTTGGGTAATAAAAACCGCCATAGGCATAATATGATGCGTAACTCTCCTTTCAGTGGGCAACTCAAATTTTTAATATGCTAAATATCGTTTGCATTGAACAGTCATAATTTGCAAATGGAAAAAAAGAAGAAAATAATTAAAGAGTTCCTTCAATTCAAATGTTTTATTGAAGGTATAACATGGAAAGGCAAAATATATTTTATAAATTTTCGGTAAAACAGCGTTGATAATGAACATGGACCTCTTGTTGGGCACTACCATATACTTGTATATATCTTGTCAAGTATTTAAGGTATAATGGTATAATGGTATAATAATGGTTCCGCTACATCTTGGACCACTTAACCTCTACCTAGATAACCAAGGCACCCTAATGACACACTAAGAAACCTTGGTTATCTCCGTGAATGGCCATTAGGTCCGAAATGTAGCGGAACAATTACAGGGACTTTAACTTAATGATTTGTTCATGATCACAAGTACTCACTTGAAAAAGATACTTCAAATAATACAACAGTCACTCCGTCTCATACATTCACTATTCCCTCAGTAAAAGTCTCTAATTCATTACCAGCATTTTTTTTTCAACACAATTTTTCTTTTCTGTCTCTCCTGCAATGTCTCTTTCTTTAATATATGCCATACATCCATCTCTTCAAACGTAGTATCCTTCAAAGTCTCATCTAACATTTTTTCCTAATAATGTCCTCAGTCCTTATTTTATTCTGCATATTTATCAGGAAGCCGGCACGCGTGTTTATGTCTTGAGAAGAGACACTGGGGAATATAAGATATGTAGTGAGGTGCCGGTAGAGAATTTGAAGGAGGGAATAGTATAGGAAATGTAATGACTGTATTATTTGAAGAAAGATGGATCGCCAGAGGGAAGAACTTGCTCTAACTGCTTTGTGTGCTTGTACTGTTGACTATAGTCTCCGTGAGATGCTTTGATTTTTATCTTGACATTATATATCGTTAAATATTTTTTATCTTAAGTCATTCACTTTCAATTTAAAATTAAACCTAACGGACAGTATTACGGATGAATTACGGACACATCAAAAAGTCCATAATTTCCAATGTTTTTGTTTTTGTGTAAAGTTATATATTATATACAGGAGCGTCGTATCCAATAAAATCCAAATTAAAAAAAATAATTCTGAAATTGTGATTTTTTTCTTATTTTTTCCAGCCGCATTTCGAGACAGCAGAACATCCTTTAATATTGAGTATACACATTATTTCAAATCATCCTTATGTTCCAAATACATTTAGAATAACATCTTTACATTTTTAAACTAATAAAAAAATACTTTGGCCTAAGACGGTAAGTGCCTATGAAAGAGAAAGTCATTAATAAACAATAAAGGATCATTATGCTTCCAAAAGCAATATATAATATTCTTCGCAAAAGCAAAAGTGTGTGCTACAGATTTGTTACGATACACAATCTGTACATACTCGTTGACGACAACGGTAGTACAATGCATAAATAAAAAAAAACAAAAAAAAACTTTTACTTAAGTTTTTTCAATTGTTTACAAAAATAAACTAAATATGCATATTCCGCATATCCTCGTCAATTTTCCATAGACACTATGTATGTCTCCGTTAACGAATCACGAGTGCATATATTAGTGACGTAGCAGATAAACAAATTGTGATTTCAGATTCAAATAATTTCCGTGAAACAACAGAATTGCCTTTATTTGAATGCCAAGAAAGTTTTTTTATTGCATGTCAAAAAAAAGGTAATCGTTCTTGGTGGTTCGATGTATTTTTTTTTTTTTAAAATAAATTTCAACTTTACATCGATATTTTGTCGAAATGGATAAAATTGTTATCGTACTCCATTATCAGTGAGCAGCAAAAATGCAGTAAAGAAAACTTCAAACCGGTATAACTTTTTTTTGTTTGTGAACGTAACATAGCCTTGTGGGTATTAAATTTTCTAAGAACGAAATCTAAAAGACTGTTTTTATTGTGCTTTATTGTGCAAAATTATTTATTCCTTTTCCTCCGTTGTTGTTTCCATGATCTAATTTAAAATGTGCTTGTTTTTCGTAGATATTAAATGTATCTAACCTCAAAGTGATATCATTTTTTTTTTCGGTGAGATAAACTCCATATCTACTCAAAACAAACAATTTCTATATCTCAAACTGGCACAGTAAAGACTGTGCGGTTTATCCCGGTAACCCCTAGCTCATTGTTACGGGACACGTCGGGAGCTTACACCAGGTCAGTAATTCTACAAAAGAGTGCTCATAAAGGGGTGCGACATTTAGCGATGATGGTGCGACAATCAGCGTTTACTCAGCTTTGCGACATGTAACGTCAAGTGCGACATTTAGCGTTGGTATGATTTACGTGTCAGAGAACAGTGCTACATTACTTGACTGATATTTGTTACCGTCGCTTCGACGTATTCAGTCATTAGCGCGTCAGTATTATAGTGAGGAAGACCGATGCACGGAGATCCAGTACCCCGACTACGACATGAAGGTTTCCACTGAAAATCCGATGCCTGCCGATTCGAACCCACGCGGTGAGGGTAGTGAGTGTAAAGTCCGATTTACCTCTCGGCCACGGAGGCCCTTACTAATTAATTGACTGTTTGCCGAATATCCATATATGAGGATTAAAGTTCAGTTGTGTTTGTGTGTGTGTGGGGTGGGGGGGGGTGTGCTTTCAAATATTCTGAACTGAAATAAACGAACATTATTTCATACACGGACAAATGAACCACTTTAGTTCTCAGGTTGTTTGAAATTGTATATTTGCTATCGTCATAATTTACGTATACGAACGTATATGCGCATTTCCTTGGGAAATACCCTTGAAGATATAAACAAAAGAATTCCTTTTAAGTCCAAGGAATATACCAAAGAACAACTTCTAAGCATATAATTTTAAACGGAGAGCAGTATTGTGAGTTATGTGTACCATTTAGGTATAAAAATCGCACGAAATCGTGACTTCCATTTGTGAAAATAAGGCCACTTTTGAGAAAGAATAGTCTTGTAATGCTTATTCCTGGAAATCATGACGCAAAATACAACCGTTAGGATTGGTTATACTTCACTGCATAAGCAAAGACGTTGGCGTTATGGAAGATGATTGTCACTAGCCGTTAATATGTGCTAATGTGTTCTTGAAGCCCGGGGCTTGTCAACTACTCGATCATGTTTACAGTTTACAGTCTGTCCATTAGCGTCATATCTAAATTTGTTTAAATCGTCTTCACAATGACAATGTCGGTCTTTTGTCAAAACATGTACATCGAATACAGTTGAATTCGCGTTCACCCGTATGAAGCGGCCAATCTGCATTTAGCGGCCAATTTTGATAGTGCCAAACTATAGCATTTTGTTATATATTTAACCTTCATTTAGCGACCGACCCGGCAAAGCGGTCATTTCTCTTGGTCCCTTGACCAAACAACCAACCTATCTACCTTACTACCAACCTACCTACCTACTTACACACATATATTTTTTTATCATTTCTATCATTATTATAATTAAAATGAGTCACTCTAAGTTTAGGATGTTACGAAAGCGTCAAGGTATCGTAAATATTATACATGGTTGCCAATAAATCATTTTAGTGATCATGCATAATGGTTTCGTCATGTAGCAACCATTTTTGAAATCCGTTAGCCTTGAAGAAGAAGTAGATAGTGTTTTAAGTGGGTATGAAAATAATACATTTATACGCTTATAACAATCATGATTCAGTTTGTTCATGCACACTTAAGGGCGTATTTAACAGTTTTCTACATTTATTATATAGACAATGAAGGAAAATTTAATATGTTCAATAGATTTTTTTTTAAACTTTGCATGACTGTAGAGAATCATAAAAGATATCATATCTGCCCCTGAATGTGATTTTTTAGCCCATATTCAAGGGCAGATAGCTCAAAATGAATGTCAATGATACCTTATAATATTTCTTATTACTGTTTGTGATTTCAAGTTATTATGCAAAATTTGAAACCAATTTATCTTAGAGAAGTTCTGTTATGTTTTAAAATGTAAATATATTATATTATTTTAAAAAGGGGGAGAGAGTTTGAGGAAAATTGACATATATTTGCATGTGTGATTATAGTATAAAATCTGTCGCATAGGACTTCTACAAATTTTGTACAGACACAGGGAATAAAGTATTGAACGTTGATTTTGAAACCTTTTGAGGACTGGTGTTGTTTGCCATTATTTGAGAGTTATGCCCTTGAATATGGCATAATAGTGCTAAAATATCACATTCAGGGGCAGATAACTCAAAACGAATGCCGGTGCCCCACCCCCACCCCCATCTTTTCCATAACATGTTTCTTTTATTATTCTCTATAATCATGCAAAGTTTTAAAAAAAACTACTGAAAAAGTTTAAATTTTCTTTCTTTGTCTATTTAGAAAATGTAGCAAACTGTCACATACGCCCTTAAGCGTGTGTGTCAAGTTGATTGCAAAATACGTAGTGTTATTTAGCTGATATGATTAAAAAAGTAATTACGTGTTATATTCAGTCAAAAGTAAAACAAGCAAGTACGTTTCTAATGTGCACTTTGTGTGAAGGGAACTGATTACGTCGATTTTTTGTAAAGATTTTAGTGGAATTAATTGTCCCATTTCGTCAACATTTCGTCACAAATTATTAAGTTGGGCATGATGGGTTAGCACGCTGTCTGCATACGACAACAAGACCCCCCTTTTTTAAAAAAAAAAAATAATCAGGTTTTTCATTTATATATACCATTCTCTAGCAATTATTTTCCAAGCCAAAATTCTTACGCTCTGATAGGTTTTGAAATTGCAATATTCCTGATTAGATGAGTTTTTATTTCCATTTGTAGATTGCATGTTTACCCCAGACGTGTCTACATGGATCACAATTTTGTGAACTCGGCAACGATATCGACACGATAACCATACGTTTGGGGCATATCATATTCATTTTTAATAATAGCGTTCAAATATGACATTTTAGGCTGATGTAGTCTTAAAACCTTGCATAGACAAACAGACAGTCACACACTCTAGCGTACACACACTTTCAGAACTTCCGGTAAAACGATAAAGCTTGCTTATCGACGCAATCTGTGGTGAAATACTGGTAATGAAGCTATCTAATAAGTTTTATTGAGAGCCTCTGGAATTGTAATAAGTCATTAATACGAAACGGAAAGGGAAAATACGCATTAGTTTTATTACTGGAACCATACCATGAGCACAGTTTTTGTTCGTTAATTAAGGATTTAATTAAAAGCCAACCAAGTTTACACAAGACTACAAAACTATCATGTATGCAATATAAGATTTTAATGTGTATGCATTTAAGACCCCTGATGAAGTTTAACCAGTTTTACATGTTTATGTTTCTGGTGTTGGAAGCAATTCATTAAAGACAACTATTTTAACTGAAATTTAAGGTAGCTCACTTCTTATGATAAAACTCCATAATTAAGAGTATTTATTTTATGATGTAAACCTAGTACATAAAGCGCATTACTACCATTCTTTTTGAAACATTACGACAGTTAGATCAGATCCCAGCATTTATCCCATTTATTGTATCAATATTACAGTCACGGATAAGTATATAATTTATACATATAAAACGTGCAAGTTACATGCACTGGTAAGCTTAATACACATTCGGAATTTTTTTTCCCTGACGCCATAACATTTATTTTCCATTGTGCTAAAAAGACCACTTGGAAGCATACCTTAAAAATGTTTAATAAATTAGTACTTTCAGAAATTGGCTGATTTGACGGAGCTTCTTATAAACGAAAATATATCTTGGGGGAAATGTTTTACCACTCTGTTGACTGTAGAAAACAAGGGGTACAAAAAGTGTATACCATGTGGTCATTTTCCACTATCTTTATTATTCTACAGATACAGTATCCAGTTGTTTATATATTAAATCACGTGGACCCTTAAAAAGTCCACCAATTTACCAAAATATAAGACGACTGCCGATGTCCAATAATTACATGTATATCCTTTTTATTTCGATTTTCTCTTTTGTTCACGAGTAATTATGAATGTTTGTATAATCATTTCCTTACATCTGTTTCAATGTGTAAACATTTCTATGTATGTTTTGTAAAATTAAAAGAATGCGAGATCTACGATTAACCAATTCATCATTTGACAAGGCATTTACTTTCTATAGTGATGCTATACTGTATCATAGCATTGTGTTTGTTTTGTTGAGTTTAACGTCTTGCCGGCAGTATTTCAATCATTTTTAGATTATGTCTAGTTCTGCCAAACTACGGCTTAACGCTGTTGACATTTGATATGATACAATACCCATTCATGCTATCTTGACAATGTCTCAACCAGATCTGGGGCTACTCTGTTTATATGTTTATGTCAAACAGGGAGCTACCGGTACCAGTTACTTTTAAAGCGGATGCTTGAACACTGCTCAGTTATACAGATCCTAATCACTCAGCCACCGGGAACGGTCTTTAATACAAAGGTAAACGAGCAAGCGCTTTACGTAGTTAGCCTAAAGTGTGCACACATAACATCACCTACTTGATCCAATTTATTGCAAAATCACTCTAACATAAAGTTGTTACAAATTTTCACGTTTATAACCGATCTGCCATGGACAATATGTCAAATATATTTTTTCTCACTTGCATTCGATCGTTTATGTTAAACCCGATAAACATATAATGAATTAGGAAGGGGGAGAGAGAGAGAAATGAAGCAAAATAATGCCATTGATCTGTCACTGTAAGTCACCAATGGCACAAAAGTATTAAAAAATCAAACAGTTTTGTTAAAAAATAGAATAATGCAGGATTGTTTGGGAAAAACAAAACAAAACAAGAAATATCTTTAAAAAAGATATTCGGCGTAGGATGAAAGAAAAACGAGATTTTCATTAATGCATAAATATACTTTAATTAAGAAACTTATAAATGGAAATATATGCAAAACACATTTCAAAGACTCTAATGTTATGATAGGTTATAAAAGCATTGTTGTAAATAATTGTAAAAAACATGTCCAATTTTGGTAGTGAACAATGATGAATGGCAATGTTTTTAACAAGGTTTATTTTGCAAATAAGAAAATAGTCCAAGAGATGTGTACAACAACAGGAATGTAGCAAAAAAAAGTACAATTTTAAAATAATGTCTATATATATTCAAAACAAAATGTACAGTAAAGAATGACTAGACTATTATACAAAAGACACGACTGACCATTATCGTAAACAGGCTTACCTGCACCATAAAAAATTGTAAAATGATTAAAATCAGAATATGAAATGATTTGATATAACAAATATTTCAGAGTACCTCCAAATGTTCTTATTTAAAAGCAGTGTAATGTTATAAATTATCCTATGAACTATAAAAAAATCTATGATAATCCGCTGCATAAAACTTAATTTAGTTCCAGGCTGATCATATAATGAGCAGTTATCTGCTCGTTGTAGTTAGGACATACAATTTTTTCTTCACCTTTATTTTATTTCTTACTGACAAAAGCTTGTTCAGGTCTGATTTTATCAGTTGTAAACTGTATCAAAATAGTTTATACAGGCATATACATTAATGATCAGCACCTTAAAGCATAGATTCATTGATAAAGGACTTCTAGAACATTCGAGGAAAAGCGCGCGAAAGACCGACGCACAACAAATTTAGTACGCTCTAGAAATAGTTCAGTATTTTTTTTGAAATTTTGTTTGATATTTGTTCATATCATTATTGCATATGACAATTATGATATAAAAGCGTTATTAGTTGTTTTGGTTTTGGCGAATTAATTTTCAATGAGAGCATCTCGGCAGGCTGGAAGAATTCAATATACATAGTAATTAAGGGGTTTCATGTCATAACACGGTGGATTCTTTTTTGTTGTTTTAAATCATTTTCACAAAGTAGCATTCCTCAATTGATGGAAAAGGATTGTATTTAACTTACTGAAATCACTTTCATGTTTACATCAAAAAGAAAAGTAATAACACCAAGCTGAATGATATATACAAGCTGCACCCCTTATTTACAGTAATTTTATAGTCCATAACGATGCGTTAACCAATAACAGGAGTCCTTTTATTCAGCTTAGAATTATTTACCGCTGTTAGCATACATTTGATTGGTTTAAGATGCGAGTTGAAATCGAAATTATACAGCTACGCCGAAAAAACAAACATATGCCATCACAACAAGTGATATCGCCATATCTGCCCCATGAGAAACACAAATCTCCAAATGAATGACGTATGTATGTATGAAACACACTCTCTGACAAGCCTCTTAGAAAATATACGTTTTACTAATTTACTAAATGTATAAAAAAAACATAAACTAAATCAACCGATAAAACTGAAATACGAAGCTTGGGGTATATTTCATTCTTATATTCTATCTAATCATTCGTGAAAGTAATAATTGTGCAATTTTCGTATTAAAAACACAGATTGTATTACAAAAGTAACATAACTTTGGTCCAGTGGTTTATATTAAAACAGTCACCATTTACATTAAGTTATGTTATATGATAAAATATTATATTATCCTGATATTGTGTGTGATCTTGATAATGATGTTTGCAAATATGTACTCAGAGCACGAGAAAATTATAATGGCGATATATTGTAGGAAACAATTATGTTTCAGTTTAAAAAGATCACTTGATCTTTTATTTACGGCAGGAGACGATGTTGCTGCTGTTTAACATACTTCTTTTTAATGTTTTTAATGCGATTCTGAACATAATCTAAATGGGGTCTGGAGAGTAGAACATGTTTTTGTGACTACAAGATTTTGAAAATAATAGAGAATGGCAAACTTAGACACTGGTCAGACGGAGGAGAATCACAGCCAGCTGAGAATCTCTCTCATCCTGAGGAAAGAAGGATCGACAGGCAGGAGGAACTTGGGGATCCCAATCCACTCAGAGCCACAGCAGACACCACCTCACAGGAAAGGAATGATAGGATAAGATGGCCACAGGCAGATGACAAGAAGTGACATCCTTTGATGAAGACATGGATAACATCTTAAAGAATATACTAGTAGGCGATGTTGAGAAGAAGATCTCTAAACTTGAAAACAGAAAAGATCCAGAAGATCACAGCTCAAACAGCTTTCAAAGCAGTACAGAAAAGCGTGAGAAACAGAGAGGACAGAGTTGGCAGAGTTGAGAAATACTCTGAGGAAGGAAAGAAATGACCTCCAGAATGCAGAGAGGATAAAACATGCAAGAAGAAAAAGGGAAAAGAAAGGGGATGCATTTGTTGCAAATCCTTACAAATTTACCTCTGCTATCCTAGAAGGGAAAAAATCTGGAAAACTGACGAGTACCAGAGAAGAGATCGAACAATACTTCAGTGACACCCATGGTGATAGGCACCAAAGGGATCCTCTAGGGCAATGGGACAGGATTGAAGAGGTTCCAGGGCAAATTGAGTTTGATGAAAAGGAACCAACGTGGAAGGAGGTCACTAAGACTGTGAAAAAGGCAAGAGCATCATCAGCGCCGCGCCCAAACTGAATTCCCTGCAAGGTGTACAAGAAATGTCCGAAAGTACTACGACATCTTTGGAAGCTCCTAAAAGTCATCTGGAGGAAAGGAGAAGTACCATCTGTTGACAGAAGGCAGAGGGATGTTTCGTTTCGACGGAAGAAAAGTCAGAGCTGATAGGCCAATTCAGGACCATTTCACTTTTGAATGTGGAGGGGAAAATCTTCTTTTCCATCATGGCCAAGCGAATGACTTCATACATGACAAGCAACGAATACATCGACACCTCTGTCCAGAAGGGACGAGTTCCTGGGTTCTCCGGGTGCATTGAGCGCACAAGTGTGTTATCCAAACTAATCCATGAGGCCAAGGTCAACAGGACAGATCTGACAGTGGTGTGGCTAGATTTGGCTGATGCATGTGGAACAATTCCTCACATGGTGATCGATGAGGCTCTGAAGCACTACCATATGCCAGAACACTTCAGAGGGATCCTAAAAAGCTACTTCAGCGGGATCCACCTTTGCTTCTCGGTCAATGGCTTCACAACTTCCTGGCAGAAGCTAGAGAAGGGAATTGTGACAGGATGTACAATATCTGTGATATTGTTTGTGGTGGACATGAACATGCTTATAAAAGCAGGAGAGAGAGGGGGAAAAAGAGAAGAGGCCCAATGACAGCCACAATATCAGGCAACCACCAAGCAGAGGCTTTATGGATGACTTGACGATAACAACGCATTCACACATCCAAGCTAGATGGATACTCATTGCACTCGAGGATGCAGCAACATGGGCAATGATGACTTTCAAGCCAAAGAAGTCGAGAGCTTTGGTCATAAGGAAAGGGAGAGTTTCACAGCAGTCCAATTTTACTGTGCAGGGGGAGACAGTTCTAACAATAATTGGTAACCCCATCAAGTGTCTAGGAAAGTGGTTTAATAACACACTGTGTGATAAGGACAACATCAGGAAAATGGAGCAACAAGTAGAGGAAGGCATGAGGAAGATTAATAAGACTAGGTTGCCTGGCAAGTTCAAAGCCTCGATCTATTAACATGGGCTTTTGCCAAGACTTACCTGGCCGCTGATGCTGTATGAGATTACAGCAACAGCAGTTAAGAAACTGCAGCGCATTGTAAAACAAACATCTTCGCAAGTGGCTTCGCCTCCTTCTAAGTTTCTCCAGCATCGGACTCTACAGCTCAACAGCCAAACCGCCCCCCCCCCCGATATCCGTGATGGAAGAGTACAAGGCTGGTAAAGCAAGGCACATAATGACCTTGCAGGACTCCAGAGATGTGAAAGTGAGGATGGCAGGGGTTCAAGTCAAGACAGGGAGAAAATGGTTAGCCAGCAGCTGAAGGTAGGCTGAAGCATAGGGAGATTGTTGGTGCAGTGTGCAAGGGACGTGATGGGCTTGGTACAAGAAGCAGCTGCTTCTGGAAAGGTGCCAGTGCTGCAGAGAGGAGAAGCCTCATACAGCAGGAGATAAGGGCAAAAGAGGAGGAACAGAGGAGAACAAAAGCAGTAGAGCTGGGCTGCCAGGGAGCCTGGACCAGATGGGAAACTGAGGACAGAAATCTCACTTGGGCAGTGATATGGAGATATCAATACCAGCTCAGTTTTATTTTACGGGCAGTATATGACACTCTACCATCACCTGCCAACCTCCACCGATGGAATCACCAGTGATACCCCCGAATGCACACTGTGTGGGAGACGAGGAACCATTGAGCTTGTGCTCTCTTCACAAGGGAGATACACATGGAGGCACGACCAAGTTCTAAGAAAGTTTGCTGATACTCTTGAGCAGGAACGCAAATCTCGCCCAAAGAAGAAAGGAATGTCGATCCAATTCGTAAAAGAAAGAGAGAAGCCATGCAAAGCCAGGCAAGCAGACACAGTTGGAATTCTGGACCAGGCAGTTAACAGGTCAAGGGCATTTGCCCTTGATGAAAGGCTCACTTTCCCAGAAATTGTGCCCACAACTCTCAGGCAAGATATTGTTATGTGGTCCCGGGGAATGAGGAAGGTCATCGCCATTGAGCTGACTGTACCATTGGAGGATTGATGTGCTGAGGCCCACGAGTGGAAAAGGGCGAAGTATGAGGACCTTCTCGTAGAGTGCAGGCAGCAGGGATGGTCCACCTGGAACGTCCCTGTTGAAGTTGGAGTGAGAGTATTTCCCGCCCAATCAGTGTGGCTGATGTTCCGTGTCTTTGGAGTGACAGAACGAAGCAGGAAGGCTTCAGTCCGGAAAGTTGCTCAGGCAGCTGAGAGAGCATCTTGTTGGGTGTGGATAAGACGAGACGCTAGTAGCTGGAAACCCACCACTTCCACACAGTGACTTGATCACCACTGTGGACCCCCCTTCCCGAGAGTGTTCCGATTTAGGGGTAGAAACACTTGTTGACGGTTGGACTCGGCTGAAAGTAGAAGTGGTGTTGCAGCTTCATAGGCTGTATAATTACACACGACATAACAGAATGACAGAGGTTTGATTCCACATAGGATTCTAAAGGATTTAACAAATTGATTTTTACCAATGAATTCATGTGGGCTTTCGGAACAGACTTTACTTAATACATAATGATAAACTTTTTCTACAAATTTCCGTCAACTTTAGGAGCCGGAATAAATATTCAAAAATTCAACAATGAAACCATTAGGATGAGAACATACATTCCACTTAGCTGACTTACTTTTAATGTTCTTTGATTTAGATCTTTTCATGCGATTTGACTATTCATCCTTTCTTCCTTCTTATACTCTCCTCCCTTTCTTCTTGGAGTTTTATGTTATAGATAGACAATTGCAGCAAGAGGAAGAATATTATATTCGCTGCCGGATAATTCAAGCATATTTAGTACAATACAAAAGCAATATATTTCGCTGCCATTTGCAAATTTAAACAAAAGTGTATTATTGTGGAAACAATTAAGATTTTTCGTAGGAAAAGATGTTAAAGCATTACACTAGTTAAATCATGCATTCCTTGATGACGTTTCAACATTACGCTTTTCCGTAAATATCGGTGAATTTCTCTCCCTTTGATACTAATTATTCTGACTCGATACATATATCGAAAGTTTTTATGTCTTTCTTTGACACGTTTTGTTCAGTATAAAACGATGAACCCTAACCAAAACCCAGATTTACATGGATTTAAATAAAAGCTATAAGATGTATTGCAGGGATAAAGTTCTTTCCGTTGTTAAAGGTGTAGCTTAAATATCTTGTCTGATAAGATTAAAATATTAAGTCGACAATCAAGATATTGCAGAATGACAATTCTTTTTTATTAAAGATGCTGTTTAGTCCACTCCACTCAGGTCCATTGACTACAATGTTAATATTCATGACTCGGGACCACATGTAATAGTTAATTTGCTAAAAAATGTATTATTTATAGATATGTTTGAAAAAAAAAGTATATTTTTTAACCCTTTCCCCTGCTTACTATTACAGCAAATAGTTCAAGATAAACTTTATTGTAAATAATAATAAATAAAAAAAGTCAAATTTTAATGACGTCCATGCTTTAAATTTTGGGACATCAATATCAATGTCGAGTGTATTTGTATACATACCATAGTAAATATCCATCCAGCCCTGGGAAACTATATGACAATGTCTGTCTAAAATTAACACTTATACTCAATTGCTATTTGTAAGTAGTAAAAGCTATATTTACGATATCGTTATGAAAAGTATCCATTAGTGTAGACCGTTATGAAAAGTATCCATTAGTGTAGACAGTTCTTATATTTTCGTTGACGAACAAGTACATTTATTTTTCACCGGGAAGCCAATAAATGGTGTAAATAGACTCATTACACAGTGTACTTTTATTTCCTGGACCAATCTTGTACATGAGAAAGCAAATCTTCAAAAGAAATCTTTTCTGCGATTACTACGGTGAACTCAGTTGCATTATTCCCCCCCCCCCCCCCCCCCCAATTACACACCAGCTTGAGTAATATTCAAACTTTCTCCTATATACGAGTATCAGTGCCATGAAAAATATCTGTATCAATTCTTTTCAATTACTATGCAATTTAAATAAATATAATACACAATTTAAGAGAAGAAAGGTTTGTAAACAATGTGAAACCAGATACTCTGTGACATCTAGGATACAAGGAAATATTCATAGCTTTTTTTTTCGATTTTTTATATGAATTTTAATAGGATATGGGGGATTCAAAATGCTAAAAAGAACTCGTTCAGTCTTATAAAAAACAAACTAAATTTACAGACTCGGTCAGAGTTTGATATTTTAGAACTGGAAAGGGACTATTAAAAAACAACACTGACTTCAAACTATATAGAAATAACAGTACTATTGTAATATGCAAAATTATACAAAAATAAAGTTGCAGTTCCCATGTGGTATCTTGTTTGATATTGCGAAGCTATATGTCAGTCCACGTCTCATTTCATCTTCCTGATATCTAGATATTAAAAAGATGACCAACTTTGATCCTCAGAAGAAAAAAGAAATATCGTATATATAAATATTTCGAAGCAATAATATGGATGGCGATATTATTTGCTTTCTCAATTCTGACGGGAGTATATTAGGAAAACTGAACTAGCACTTTTGATTGACGATCCTAAACAATAAATGTTATCTTTTGTAGCAAACAGTGCCGGGTTATTATTACTATTGAAACGAAGCTCTTACTGACTTTTGTGAAGTTTAATTGTAATCATGTTTTGATATGAAAAAGGAAACCCGATACAAGATGAAGTTTTAGTTTCTTAAATATGACATTGATGTAGTAGTTAAATGTAGATGAATCGAAATGACATAATATAAATGTAATGGATGCGGCTGAATAAATAAGATTCATGGGATTAGGAATCTGTCATTTGCATTTGATCACAATTCATTTTAGATATTGAATTCTCTCTTGTTTCTTTCCCTATATTTTGTTGTTCAGATCACGCAAGAGCCATCAAGTGCAAAGCCATGTAACGTTATGAATGGCATTGTTTTGCAGCAAGTGAATGCAAGAGCAAGGTATTGTTTAATTTTTATATTTTAGAAAAGTCGATCGTCATTCGTAACGAAAGTAATATTACTATATTAGAACACAAAAAAGTATATAGTGAGTTCTGTTATCCTGTTCATATTGTTTTCTCCATGTATCATGTGTAGCTCCTACTTATCAACTGTAAAATCCAGAACTACCAACGAATATTCGTGACTTGAACGATACTTGACGATATAATAGGATTTAGCCTTTATAATTAATACATATTTTACTCCACGAAAACATCATTTTTAATCATTGAAAAAAACTTAATAAATAAAACAGTCAAGCACTAATCGACAGAACAGTAATACGTCCTCGTTTCATATATTTTTGTAACTTAATTAACAAAATAATTGAGAATATAATTTAATGATTACACGAGCATATCTTTTGTAACGAATACATAAATTATTTGGCTTTCCGAGCTATATCAGCATTCTATATAGATAAAATATCAGGTTTGCTCTTATCAGTTTATAGTTGGACAGCATATATGCATATGTCTCTCTCAAATACCATAAGCATAGGAGTAAATGTATAAACTCATTTCTCTAATATCATTTGAATATCGGTTTGTACCGCTACTTATATTATTGTACTTCGTCATTCTGCATGTTCCCGATTTGCTTATATATTCCATTGCTTTAGTGTTGATTTTGTATTTAACATAATTACTTGTTTCCATTTTTTCCATTTTTTGTGATGAAACTATTTATAGGTATTTTAAATATCATGTCGGTATGTAAACGCAGAAAACTCTAAGCACATCCAACGACCAGACTAAAACATTATGGTCTGTCAAGACTTTTAAATTAAGCTTCTAATAACAAACGGAAATCGTTTCTTTCTGACATCATTATTTCCCCAGAGGAGGATAATGATCATGATAAAGGAATAGTTTTGTAGCGGTAAATTATTCAGCCGAATAATTTGCACTGCAACTCTATATTTCTCTTTCATCTGTCTCTTTCTCTCTCTCTGATTTCGTTTAATGTTAATACACTATTCATTTAGTTATTTAAATTTTGACATGTATGAAGTTATGTCAATCTGTGTCATTTGTATATTTAAA
Source organism: Solen grandis (assembly GCA_021229015.1). Lineage (NCBI taxonomy): Eukaryota > Metazoa > Mollusca > Bivalvia > Adapedonta > Solenidae > Solen > Solen grandis. The sequence continues at coordinate 47,739,579 of CM037792.1, read as the reverse complement.
TCATGACATATTTCCATTTTTAACATTATTATTCTCTTATGAAATTTCACTTTTATTTCGCTAATTTTGTGTTTCTTGAATAAGAAGACTAACTAGATTTAAATTATTTTCGTAACTTGGATATCTGGCATGTGTCATGACTTATTAGTTTATTTCAATTTCAAAGTCTGACACCTTTAATGGCTTCATTGATTGTACCTTTGGTCATCTGGCGACAAGATAAATTTGGTTAATCCGCTTGTCAGTTTTATGGCTTTCCAGTAACTCGTCTACTGAGGCGTGATTCGCATATCTGTTTATTCTTTATTTGTTTTAATATTTGTTGATTTTAATTATAGAAGAAAAGAAAAGAGAACTCTAGTTTCAACCTCCGTCCTGTGCAGAAGTCTTCAGAACAATCTCTTTACGTATTTGGTGTCGAATATCGTGCTTTAAATATATATACAGAATACTGAATATTATTGACTAAATGGGTAAATCTATGTTGAAATATATTTATCTAACAACACAAAGATTTTGTGTATTTTATACACCCTATAAAAATGTAACCACGGAGAGAAATTTACAGTCTAATAGGTCTTGTCATCTATTTTCACCGGGTTAGCAGCGGCATGAATCGATCTGTGAACAGGGTTAATGTTACAAAACAATACGTCTTCTTATTAGCTTAATATCTTGGAAGCTTATTTAGCTAAACAAACTACATCGAATACGGCACAAAATAAATAAAGGTTTACCTAAGAAAACTGTATATTGTATTTAATAGATTCGTTCCATTTTAATTATCAAGTTTTATATAAGTCTGCATAATTGTTCAAATAATATTGCATTTAATCTACTGATCTTTTAAATTACATGTCGGTGTGAAGGAAATGGAAATACATGATTGTGTTTAATGGAAAAAAATAAAAGCACGCAAATTAGAAAATCCTTCTGTATCAAACCGTGATAACCTAATACTCATCGTTTAGCACAGAGAATAGAAAATAACATTGTCGGAAGCATGCAAGTTCTTTCATCTTTTTACAATATATTATACTGAGGTATGTAGGTTAAGAAAATATCCAAATTAGAGACGCTTGCTGAATTGCTGGCCAGTGCAAATGATATTTAAAACTTTGGCCCTGCATTTAGTCGCTTTGTACAACATTCCTACTTTTTATCACGCTGTATTTATTAATTTCCTTATCACTTCCCTTAGAATACAGAAGCCATAAAAATAGTTACTTTCCATAGCTTTAAATCTGAATTAAAATAGGAAGCCCTACATTTGGTAACATAGCCAGGCTTAATAATTAAGATTTTAGTAAATATGTTTGCACCAGATGGCTTTAACGTCAAGTTATACCCTTTTCCATTGTCTGCCACATGATCAAACAACTTATGTGTGTTATTATAGAGTATCGTAGGGAAATATCAAACAAACCAATATCAAAACTGATAACCAACACCTGCGACGAACAAAAATGAAACGGATGTATAAAAGATAAAATAAATATATATAATATTTTATGATAATAATTACTAGTTATATAAACAGTTGTTTGTTCGGTTTTTCACTGACCGCAGATTACCGATTTATGAAAACATTATGATCTATATGCTTAGTTACTTTGTTACTGTGACCAGGCACGATGGGCTCATTTGATTTTCGTTAAAGAAAGTTTGTTTGATACGTTTGGGTTTAGAAATATACTTATTGATCCCTTACCAGTAAATCCAAGTGTGTTTTGTAAATTATTTAAAAAGTATATAATTGGTTATTTGCACAAAATGCATTAAAATGATACATTTTCTTTGTACGAGTTTCAAATTCGTGTTATCATTTTATCGCATTCGTACTCCCGTGCTACATGTACTCCGGTGTTACTGTAGGCGTTAACATTGTCTTTACCTTATTTCGATATTTTGTTATTATTATAATAAATCATATCATAGAAAATTACACATTACATTACTAAATTTGCTGCGGTTCGGTTTCAGCATTGGCGAAATGTAATTTACTATACTATAGTAACTATAGCCCATATTAGTTTTTACAAGTCCTTTTTTTTTCAGACATAAAATTACTTTCAAGACATTGAATTCAAAACAAGCACCACAATCGTGTATTGTTAATATCAAAGGCATAATGGAAACTACAAATATAAATTGCGACTCGTTTTATTGAAGGAAATATCATCAGGTGGTTATATTGTAATGAAACAAATACATAAGCGACGCAATTATACAACATTACTTTCATTTAACGAATTGTGAAGTAAAATAACGACATATTTACCTGATTAGTCTAAGAATCAAGCCGGTGTTACTGATTAAATGAAATTCACACCCCAAAATTGATAAGAAAATAAAAGCAGCTTTTGTTTTATATTGATTCATATACGAGATACGTATTATATACTAAACAGAAAATTATTGGTCTAAAATACTAGAATCTACATGGAAGCATTATAAAGAGATACACGGGTTTCGTAGTTTTTAATTCTAAAAGTTAGGTTAGGGTATTCAATTCATGTCTTTGACTGATACAATTCAAATCTTAATTAAAGAAATAACCCTTTCATATGATTGAAACGCATATTGAAGACGTTATCTCTAAAACATTATATTTTGGTTGAGACAACAGTATTTTTGATACTCGTTTTTAACATGTATATATCTATTCGTTACAATCTTGCTATTTGTGTCTAAAACGTATTTGCTCTTATTTTGTTCTATGCGACATATTAAAGGGACTCAAAAGGTTAAATACTGTAGTTCTCTGGAAAAAGTCACAGCTAGTAACACTACTGCAAGCACATGTCATTATAATACTGTAAATTTCCAATTGAATATCCATTTAAACAGCAAAAAAACATTTATTTATCCAATTAATTGCCCATTTATTCTTAGACTAGCAATGATATATAAACAGGAAAACTTGTTTCAAATCATATTATTATTTTAATTATTTTAAAATACTACAAAACATCATTTTAATGGCCATAATCAGGACCAAAAATCATTTAAAATCAAAAAGTGTTAAGTGAAAATTAATGGTCATGAATAAGCCATGGGTTTTCATAATTTGTATCCTATAACAGGATTTTAATGGCAATTGTTGTTTTTTCATACCATTTAAAGTAAATCAGTACATGTTATTTACATGACAATGCCACATATTCCAAATTAAAACCATTGAAAATCAGATCTGAATTAATTGCATTTTCTATATAATCCAATCAGATCTGAATTAATTGCATTTTCTATATAATCCATTGAAAGTCAAGTTGAGGTGGGTTTAATGACCATTAAATTTCAGGACATGTGCACATAATATGAACATATACTTTAAATTAATGACATTTTAGAAACTCCAAAACCAATTACATTAATGCCTATTCATTCATTTTCGTGGGATTTTCATAGCAATTTTATGACCATTTATTAAACTTTAATGGTTACTAAGCTTCTACTTATAACAGACTTTTAATGGGATTATTTGATGGCATTTTCATGGATACCATTAAAATGTGACCATTCGCCTTTAACGATTTAATGGGCTTTACAATATGGTGTTAACAGGTTTTTTAATGGTTGCCATTAATGTGCATGAAAATTCCTTGAAAAGATTTCAGTGTATTTGAATTATGTTTTAATGCTAGTGACGTGCAGTAGTGTTTATTGGATACATATAATCATCTCAATCACATATATCCTTGTAATTATTGGAAACTTTATTAGATATTTGATAAAATATTTATGTTGCAAAGATAATTTAATTAAGTATTAATTAAAGATTTAATGAAATAAAATATGTTAGTACATCATTAATGGTTATAATCATGTCAATTTTAAACATTTGATTTAATAACTATGCTCAATTATTCTCCTTGCAAATAAATAATTATATTATGAATTATTAAATGGAAATCTAAGACAAAATGAATAAGTTATTTCTGAGCTTTTGTTTGGCATACTTTAAGAATTACCACACGTTTATAATTTATCTAACTAAATATATGATATATTTGACATACGGGAAAATAAGATATTACGGTATCTAACATATATAATAAATATACGTATTTAGAGCACGCATTGTACATAAAAATTTTCGGCATATATACTTATTATTGATATAAAATATATACTAATATTATTCAAGACGACCAATACGCCAAAGCATTATTTCCCTAGTTCTTCAAAATGTTGACGTTCTTCACAAGTGGATCATAGATATGACGTAAATGGCGTGTGTTTTATTACTATAAAGTATACGGCATGTATTTTTTTACAATGACGTATATAGCGTGTGATTCTATACAATTACATACACGGTGTGTTTCATTACAATGATGTATATTGTGTGTGATTTATTACTGTAATGTACATGGCGTGTGTTTTATCAAAATGACGTTTATGGTGTGTGTTTTGTTACAATGCTGTATATGGCGTGTGTTTTATTATAATGATGTACATAATGATGTACATGGCGTATGTTAAATTACTATGACATACATGATGTGTGTTTCATTACAATGACGATCATGACGTTTGTATAATTTACAATTACTTTAATAGCATGTATTTTATTATCATGACGTACATTACGTGTTTTCATTGCAATGACGCACACGGCGTGTGTTTCATTACTACGACAATTACATACATGGCGTATTTTTTTCTACAATGACGTACATGATTTATGCTTAATACTATGACGTTCATGGCGTGTTTTATTACAATGACGTACATGGCTTGTGTTTTATTACAATGACGAACAGGGGGTGTATTTTATCAAAATGAATTACATGCAGTGTTATTTATACAATTACGTACATGTCGTGATCTTTACTACCTACAATGACGGACATGATGTATGTTTAATAAAATGACGTACATGGCTTGTTTTTTAATTACAATGACGTACATTTGTTTGTTTTTATAACGATAACGTACATGGTACGTTTTGCTTATATTGTTAACTTATTTCATTTTTTTTCTCAATTTTCAGTTCAAGCATATTTCATATTTAGATTATAATAAATAAAGTTATAAAAATGTTTAAAAACGTTATAATATAAGGATACGGTTAATTAAAATGAAAGATTATTTCCATAAAGAAAATTTAGGTAAGAAATCGTCATTTCAGTGATATTGAGAGGTGGATGGTACGGAAGCCTATTAGGGCCATTGTCTTAGGCGTTTTGTGTTCTGAGTCAGGTATTATACGTTATGAGCTAAGTCTTATGACTTAGTCCTTAGGTCTTAGGCCTTACGTGATAAAAAGGCAAAGCACTTGCAACATGACAAAACGATGACGGACGAGTCCTAAACTATTCACCAACTTCAAAGTATGCGTGAGTAATAAAATACCTCATTTGTGTAGCCCGATAAAATTTAGTTTATCTAAGGTAGTCATTTAATCTGTTATTGGATCTATATTCCTATGTCATAAGACATAAGTCACAACACATAATTACTAATACATAAGTCAGATTGCATAATTCATAATCATAAGACAAAATTGCAGCCTGACACTTGTCTTATGAATTATGTATTATGCCATAAAACTTGTGTATATAAAAAGTGTGGCAAACCCCCACATTTGCTTAACATGGCGGAGAAAGGGATCGGAAGTGAAAATGAAGATTGTTTGGTAAGTAATACCAATTTTGTTTTATGAGTTTGACTTTTGTATTAGTAATTATGCGTTATGACTTATGTCTTATGACATAGGAATATAGATCCGATATGACAGGGTGCGTTCAATTTGATTACTCGGGTTAATCTACTAGAGTAGTCCAGGATAACTCGGGTTTCTTAGGTGAGGCCGATTAATCCAAACGGCTAGGGGTGAAATAGTTTGTTTGTTGGGTTTAACGTCCTACTGACAGTATTTCAGTCATTTGGAGACGATATCAACCTGAGACAGATATAGTGCTGCCACACTGCAGTATCACAACCTTGACATGTGGCATGATACCACACCCAGTCACATTATCCTGACACCGGGCCAGTCAGTCCTGGAATTATCCTTATATGCTGAGCGCTAAGCAAGGAAGCTATACCAGTACCATGTTCTATGATTTTGGTATGTCGCGGCTGGGGATTGAACCCTAAACCTCCCGCTCCCGAGGCGGACGCTCTAACCACTCGGCCACTGTGGGCGGAAAAATGGTTGCCCCCAAAACAGCTTATATTGTAGGGTTTGTTATATGATTTGTTTTAGTTCCAAGTTTGATTTCAACTTTATGCTGGCTTTGAATGATGTCCTGTTTATCAGCCGCATAATTAGACGAGGCCATGTCCCTCATGAATTATATACACTCTGTGGGGCCCATGTACAGTTTTTTTTACTTTAATAGTCATTTAAAAAATGAACATATTTGCCTAATAGCTGGACAAATTAATATACTAGTTCATGTTGGTTCTAAACTACAAGTGTAACATGTTTCGGATAGTATCGCCCGGTTTACCTTGCTCATGGGGCAGGGTAAGAAAAGTTAACCCGGGAAACATCACCTGTCTTATCACTTGGGTTATCCCGAGTTGACCCGAGTGTGATTTCCGAACGCGCTCAGATTATATGACTAACATAGATCTACTAATTTTTATCAAGCTACACAAACAAGGTATTTTATTACTCACGCCTACTTGAAAATCGCTTGAAATTCGTTTTCATATTCATTCCATTTGAAATTGATGAATAGTTGAGGACTCGTCCGCCATCGTTTTGTCTTGTTGCAAGTGCTTTGCCTTTTTATCGCGTAAGGCCTAAGACCTAAGGATAAGGACTAAGTCATAAGACCTATCTTATTACGTATACTACCTTACTCAGAATAAAAAAACGCCTAAGACAATGGTCCTAATAGGCTTCCGTAGTACGGCGTTTATTTTTTTAACAAAATATATGCAATAAGATACGTTTTTTTTTCTAAATTATTTTGATGAAGTTGAATGCTATTGAAACTTAAAGGTTGAGCACATATACATTTGTACATGCACTTTCTTTTTCTATAGTTGAAGTTTTTTTTATCAAAATAATCATTTGGATATCAAAATAATAATTATAAATTACCACAGCTGACATCAGATGCTCCAATCACCTTAATTCATTCCGGTACATCTATTTTCGAATGAGTAATATTTAGTCTTAGTTTTATTTACATAATTTTGGAGAATTATGAACTACACGCTGTATGGAAGGAAAAATTCTGCTACAGATTACAATAATAATTCATTCAGAAAAATTGGGGAAAAACATGCTCGTGTAAAAATTCAGAAAAATACTTTATAATCAAAACATTGTGCATTTCAATCACTTATTTTCTAGAAATATGTATTAAACACTTTAATGTAACTATTGCATGTAAAATAGAATCTTTTTACGCAGAAAAACGGTGAACTGTCTATAATCTGTACATATGTACATCTTAAGACATTTGCCCGTCCTTCAGATTCTTGTTTACATTAGAGACGATCTGATTTTACGATTAAGTGGTTTTAAAATGAATAGATTCAGCTGATGCGGAAGCTTTTCTGGTAACGTAAGTTTGTGATTTAGACACCGACTGAAAACTTTTCAGTTTTATTTCTTATACCAGTAGAGTAGCCCCTCATTTTAGTGTACACATGTAGTAGATTTTTTTTCGTATAGATTAGAACAACGGGCTTAATCTGCACCAGTAAGACAATTGTGCCTATTATAACATATTTTTTGAAGGAGTGCAATAAGAAAAAATCTTGTTTTTCGTGTGTGTGTGTGTGTGTTTTGTTTTGTTTTTTTTTTCTTTCATTCTGTATTGTTATCACTTTTTTGCATTATTTATCTTTTCTTTCTGTTTCACTAATGGTTTTGGTTTATTATTGCTCTCCATTCCACCAACTTACCTAACGCAAGCTAGCTAGAAAGGTTTTCTCATGATGAAACAGAAACACTCTGTTTTATTACAAACAAACCAATCCCACGCCAGGCCCATATTGAAATTTGAATTACATCTTTGCAAACATTGTTCTTCATATTAATAAATATTTTTCGCATGGAATCCTTAAAAAAAACTCAAATGATTTAAAGCAGTTTTGTCGATGCTGAAACGTTTTAATGGTTTTTACATTTGAAAGGTCACGTTTGCGTAAACAACACTAAAATTTCAGAATTCGTGAAAAAAGCTGCAACAAAGAATATGTTAATTTCTCAAATTATAATCTAATAGTCATCAATGCGAAAGAATGGTCACAATAAAACATAATGTTCAACAAACTTAACTCTATATTATCTTAACCTCACACATGGCGTAATTTTACATAATGATACATATTCAGATTTAGCTGATAATGTTAAAGAAAAGTTCGATAACACAGGATGGGACAATTAATACTTTTTCAAAAAAAAAAATGAGGTTTTAGTTTTACTTTACGTTTTTCTGATAGCCTAGTAACTATTCTTGTAAAATGGTTACTGATTCTCTTAAAAATACATTTCGACATTTTACAATGGTAAGATTTTTTTCCCCGGGGAAGTATTTTTTTACATGTTCACTTTTCTTTTCATTATTCAGTTGTTGTTGTTTTTTATTTATCAACCAACTTAATAATAACTTATCTCTTTCATTCAAATGGACATGTATATGGTTTGGTACCAAGTTACTAACTCCACGGATATCAAATCTAAAATAAATGTCATAAACGAAATATCGAGGAACATTCGACTGAAATAAAAATTTGAACACTTATTCAGCATATACGGAGACGACATCGCGCGCATAACTAATATCCGTAGCTTTAAGGAGGTCTGGAGGGAACGTCATGCACGGGTACAATTAACATTGTTTTATCCCAGATATAAACGAACATCTAACAAATAATTCTCTCCGCATTGAACACAGACACTCTTATAATTACAATGTTTATGTTAGTAAATTTATTTCAATGCGTTCACCCTCTTCGCATTATCTGTAAAATTACACAAGCAAAATATGTTAATGACAAACTTCAACGCTTTCTAATCATTCAAAATTGGCGGACTTATTTGAATGAAAATGTATAGGTGTATTGACAATTTAAAAAATTATTAGAAGACTGATTAAATAAACTTCAGGGAAGAAAAAATAGCGACACTAAATGAAAACAGCGCTAAATTTATCTTGAAATTTTGAAATTAATTTTCTTAATGTAATAAAGTTTGTTGCCAAAGGCGAATTGAGACAAAATGAATTAAATATATTAGTTTTGAATTACTAATGTGGCTCTTTACTTCTACGTATGAATTTCCATTCTATTCGAAACATGTCTTAATATCAAAATGTTTATATATATATATATATTTCAGTAAAGACAAACATATTATGGTTTATAACAAAATATGTATATGTATATATAAAAGGGACAATATAAATATTACAGTTATTACTAACAATAAGAAATAATATGTTCTTTAAAGGGTAAATAAAATCAAAACATGTTGTCATTACTCAGGATAACACAAAACAGTGAATATGATTTCACTTATTTCCATCGTGGTCCTGTTTGATGAGGGCATGTCCTTGCAGAGCACAACCTGTTAATAGTTAAATTAAAAAAAAAATAGTTACAAACAATAAAATGTTATGCTGAATGAAACGGATAACAAAGATAACTTAAATAAGCCTACATAAAACACTGAGAATTACTCCGTAGACTTTCCTCAGAATCATAAAAAGAATCTCATTATGTTACATCACATTAAGCTCAATAATATCACATAGAATTTAAAGATGCGTCTTTACAGCAGATTTGAATTTTTATATATCAGTAAAGTCCTTAACATTAAATGGTAGTCTATTCCAGAGAGAACAGCCATTATATGAAAAATATTTAAACCAAAACCTTTGACTTTGGGGACAAGACCCTTTACTAAATCTAGTGTTATGTCTATGTACAGAACTGGCCATTTTTTTGTAGATAATGAGGAGCGGAACCTGAATGCATTTTTAACACGTGACTGTGAGTAATGTTCTATCACCGGCCATGACATACCAAAGTTTTTATAAAAAATGCTGGTATATCCCCTTGCTTGACACTAAGCATACAACGGTAGTAACAGGACTGGTTGGCTTGGTGTCAGGATAATGTTATTGGGTATGGTATCATGCCACGTGTGACCGCACTGTCTCAAGTAGATCAGTACTTTGCACCTAGGCAGGTCGTGAAATTTACTTGTTTACCATGCACATTGGCCTACTTCATATTACACTAATCAGTCCATAAACGCTAGACTCATTCATGTTACACTAATCAGTCCATACACACTGGGCTTCTTCATGTTGCACATATGCAGTCCATACGCTGAGTTCGGAAACAAATTATTAATAGGTGACTAAAAAGTGTAAACTCCCCCCAAAAATGAATGAATCTTAAAAAGAAACCAAAAGAAAAAGCATTCAATGTCTCTTTCAGGAAAAAAATATTAAAACAGTGTTAACTCCCTTATCCTAACTATAGTCAAGGGGGTAAAAAAATCCGGATTAAAGAGGATATCGGATTAATGCTGCTTGATTAACTGCTTCAAGGTTTTAACAGTTTAGTTTTATTTAGTTTCATAATACATGTAGGCCATAGGCCCATGAATATACAAACAAAGTAGATTAAAGTAGCTTTTTCCTGAAAGCAACGTTGTGGTTATTATGAAACTCTGGTTAAACGAGGTGTAGGGTCTATCAAGATCGGGACTGTTACTCCAGTCCCCTCAAAAAGATTTGCCCCATTGAACAGAATTTTTTCCCCGGTCAGTTATTTCCCTAGGGAAACATTACCTGTTGTTTTTCCCTGACCGTCTAAGAGACAGAGTGGAGATAACGGGTCTGATCAAGATGGTCTCACCTTTATGGACAGTCTTTGAGGTAGGGGGTAACAAGCTGGACTGCTCCATTTTCTGCTCATGAAATTGAGGAACTTTTGGGTCTGGCCAGGGTTTTTCATACTGTTTCATAGACCCGGGTTTCATGGACTCTCTGAGGGAAAAGCTACCTTGGAAAAATTAAACCGTTACACTGGTAAGTAGATGGATGATGGGGAATGGGGTCACATAACGATATGAAAGTTGTGAATAGGAGCTTACACAATTAAGTGATAAAATCATAATGGACTTAAATAGACTGTATAGGTAAATATATGTATATGAACAGTACATATTTTTTTTTTGTATCACAGGGTATACCTACATTTGTAAACAACGATACTTCCAATCCCAAAAGTGAAGTGGAGGCGATATAAGGAATCAAGTCCGTTACGTTCCAGTGCTGTGTCAATGCAATTTAGCAGGGGTATTCATTAACTTATAAGACAGGTTATACGTTTGTGAGGATGAGGGTCTGCGCATCAAGGGCAAATAACATAATCAAAGCTGGATAAAAACAACCTTTATACAATTAAAAACAAAAACAAAAGTGCAAGTGCCGCCACAAAATTATAGAGGTTTCCGATAAGGACATTGTCAACTTCTAAATGATATTAGAGATGGTTTGTAGATGTATAACTTGTAGATGTGTAACTTGTAGATTTGTAAATTTGTAACTTGCAGATTTGGAACTTGTAAATTTGTAATTTACAGATTTGTAACTTGTAAATTTTTAACTTGAAAAGCAGGTGGTGGTAAATGTGAAATTGTTTATATGTAATAGTAATTAGATAGGGATATTAAGCATATGCGGTGTTACAAGTTACAATTAACATTTGAAAAAAAAAAAAATGAGTATTGACAAAAAGAAATAGTAATTAGAATATTGGCGGGTATTCCCTTTCATTGTACAGAATAATGAAGGCAACCTCTTTTAATCGCTACTCACTGTACGTAGCCTTATTATTATGATTTTAACCCAGAAATCCCCATATATATCAATTTATATACTACAATAATTCGACCATAAACACCTGTACATCAACTTAGACTGTGTTTTGTATCATAAAGTCTAGGAATTATACTATAACGTATGACATTGACACACAATTCATAACAAAATGAGACTCCTCATTACTTTAATTGCTATCTTTATTTCGACCATATAATTAAATAAATAATTGATAGAGGAAATAATAAAGATAGGTTTTTGTGTTAAGAGAAAAAATGTATATGTGTTTTATTTCAATCAGTCAGATAGGTACGGATATAATATGCAGGACAAGAGTTACATTTATGTCAGCCTTTTTTTCATTCCTATAATTGAAAAAAGAACCATTGAAAGGGAAAGATAATGAAAACTAATCTAAAATATTCTTTTAAATTGATGTACTTTTGTCAATTCCTGATGTTTCGTAATTTGTTTTATCCAATGAACAAGAGATTCAGATTAATTCATGTATCGATTGTTTGTAGATTTAACTGATCGTAATTTCATATACTTCATAGAATTATGTGTCGAAAACATCACGGTTTCGTAAATTAAACACATACACGTATTATAAACTATGTATGAAAAAGTAAAACATACACACACACAGTGTAGAATATCATCCTGTCTCATTATTGAATTCTCCATTTCTGTTAATGAATAAATTTGAATAGGTATCTGTGCAAAATGAGCTGTGCTATTGCACCATAATGTCTTTATATGGTCATATTAACCAGTGAATTATTGCTAGCCAACACATAAGAAGAAGAGAATGTTTACTGATGACAGTTTATTGGATTTTAGTTCTTTGCACTAGCTTTCGAAAGTATAGAAAATCAAATATCTTCTAAAAGTTTCTTTTTTAAGACAACGTACATTACGGAATTGGTTTATATTTTCACAAAACAACACTATTCAATGAGGTAATTTGTGACCTTTTTCTGTCTGGATAAAGATCATTAGAATAAGTGTACTTATCAATTTTAATTTATTTGAAACCTTTGCAGCTTTCCAAATTATTTGTTCACAATCATCTCTATAGCATTACGTGCACTACACCCTAAGTGTGGGTAGAATCGGCTCATGGAGAACATTTGACTCTGTTCATATATCTATTCTTAATTTAGCAAATAGTAAGCTGAAACATTACATTAAGACTTAACGAATCTTTCGCAAAATTGTGAGTGAAGGCCGTACACAGAAGTCAGGAAGCATGATTGTGGCAAACATGCATTGTCTCAGACCAGCATTTAATAAGTCGATGAGGCAGCACTATATTTTCCCGAAGCAGTAACAAATTTCCTTATTAAATAACGACCGTATATAGAGGTCATAAACCCCCATTTATAACCATATTTTGTTATTTTCCGATTTTAAAATTCGATATTTTAAGCTATTATCTTAAGACTTACTATACACTTTGCGTGTTTGTCATTAATCCATCTCTCTCGTTGTTCACTTCATATATGCGTTTAAAATGGCCGATCTTGTTTACTTGGCATCTGGTATCTCTGCCATTATTAAATATGAGGAATGTATGGTATGTTGGTAATTCTTCCAACACGAAATATGACATATTTTAAGACATTCATCGCAGAAACATTAGCGTAGGTTTCAACTAACAACAGAGCAAGTTCGTATATCTGAAATATAATCGCACTGGTAATAAAAATAAAAACAATTCTTGTGTTTGAACGTCTATTCGCTATTTCTTACAGTTTTCAATAATGAAAATTGCTTGCTTTAGTAGCCCAACAATAAGAAAAAATTAAGTTATTGACGAGTCGAAGTAATCACTCTCTCTCTCTTTCTCTTTACCGAGTAATTTCTTGGCTGTTTTCCTTAACTTGGTTTCGCTATACGCCTCTTTGATCATCGAACTACAAACTGTACGAAAAATTTACGATGCGATGTAATATTCCAAAAAATAAAATAATATAAAAAACAAGGCTCGTGCGAGTCACGAACATGTTGTTTTCTATGAGAGAAAATGTTCACCATACACGAAAATGCTTGTTATGGATTTCATAAGATGTAAAACTATGGATATAATAAAGACCATAAAGTGGACAATTTTTGCTTGAGTAATACTTTCTTATTGTAAAAGAACATTGTCTTATATTTATACCGACAAGCTTATAATTTGATATCAATTATCAAGTGGCCTATAATGTTGATGCTTATATGCTCCTTAAATGCAATGCCATGATCATAATTTATATACGACATGAAATTAATGGACCGTTATCTTACTGATATGCATTAACATTATTTCCATGTTAACACTAAATGTATTTTTGATAATCAACAGCAAGATAAAACAAACTGAAATAATGTTATATTTATACAGTGTATTTCCTTCTCTTGAAATCGAAGTAGTTTTTTGCTCACCATATAAAATGTATAAAGATTATCAAGATATGGTATATGGATACTTAACATAATTAAAAGTATGTAAGGCATCATTTCACTTGGAGTTAAACTTGTTAAATTGCTGTTAAATTATTGTCGTCTCATTGACTTCTACATTTCTTTTTCTTGCTTTGGAATCACATGTGTGCGTGTCTGGAATCAATGAGATTAATTTCACTATTCTAACTTAGACAGTAACGTCTTAGAAATGCCAGATTTGCACGATTGTTTGACGTCCAAGCAAAACCTATTATCTCTTATATAAAACATAACAGTGCTATATTTGAACAAAGCACCCACTGACTTGATTCCTGGTAAAATATTATCAGACATTAAAATGAAAAGAAAACATAGGAAATAAATTTAGAGTCAATAAAAGTTGACATTGATGAGGTAGAAATACAATAGACATGTCAGAAAAACAATAATAAAGTTTATCGATACCACCGCATAAATATAAGATTTGTTTCTTATGTTTATAAGTCCATTACATTTTAAGATAGTCATTCATCACATTTTTTCCTATCACATGTTAGTCTACAAGAACATGAAATAGACATCAAAGGAAAATTCATGCAACATTAATTACAATGATTATATGCTAAATTTAAATGAAAGATTGTATACAAATTATGATAAACCGCATGAATATTTCAATAGTCACGCGTTAATTCACAAATGCCGATATTCATAACGTGAATAAATAGTATTGAAGAATAAACCTTTGTCATTTTGTAATTCATATCACGACGATATCAATAATTGTTACTGATCCATTAAACCTTTATAAACAAAAGAACAAAACAGAACAAAACGACTCATATGCATTATATATGCTCCTGTCAAGTGATTATTAAAAAAAAAACGCCCATACATTTTTACATGTATCTACCTTATATAAAGATGACTCAATTGTCTGTCCGTACTATATCATTCTTTTATATTAATGAAAAACGGAATTTCATTGTAATGAATTTAGGGAGGAATATGTATGTCAATATATGGTCTCTCTCTTACTCGCTTGCAAACAGAAATCCTTTCTGATACATGTAGAAAGTGAAATGTGCATAAATTAACGGCATACTTCACAGTTATACCATAAGTACTCGTATGATTGAAATACTGCTTTTATGTCATTCTGCCTGTTTCTGTTAATGTTCAGCTGGTGTAACATAAAATAACGTTTTGTTTCCTAATTCACCCACAGTTTCCAGGTAATATAGATCAAAGCTACGCGCTTATGATTGCAACATTGAACGGCCTTATGCCTCATTAAACTTGTTTGGAGAAGGTTACAAAACTCAAAAGCAGTTTTCTGTTGAATGATTTATGTTTGTTATGTTCATTTAAAACAATATTTCATATCTTTGAAATATTTTACCTAAATGGCACATAAGTATATTTCATGTGTCCGGTGTAAATATATAAAGATATAATTAATATCATAAATCTTAGGAAAGAATTCCTGAAGCTAACGGTTTCTGACATGTCTGTCTTGAAATAACGTTTAGTTTGCAAAAGAGATTCAACATCATTTCTGTTCCTGGTTTACAAAGTCACTATGCATAAAATAGCTGTTTATGTCTCTTATGATATAAAATGCGGCTAAGTTATAAACATCTTTTCTTTACATTATTTATCAAACATTGATCATAGCAATTTTATGAGCTCAAAGAAACATACCATACGTTAGATATAACACAAATAACACTTTTACCGATACATGCTTAATATTTCATTGAGCTACTGTAAAAACCGCCCGAGGTTTGTTTTCAGCCAATTTCCAAATGAGGGATAAATAGTAGTTCAAATGTAAAGCCACGGTACTGTAATGAAATAACTTTGTTCGAATTATTGTGATTATTAACTCTTTTTAAACAATAAAAATTACACTGATCCTTTTGAACTTATATATTTAAATATTACCTATCATTGATTAAAACTTTATCTGGTGTACACACTTGAGGTTTGGTCGTCATTAAAAAGTTTACTCATGGATATAAGACATAATTTGTTAGGAGTAACACGAATTACTATTACCTATTTTGAAAACAAGTTAATAAACAAATTATTTCTTTTTCAAAGAGGAAAGTTTTGTTACAAATGCATTGTATATACTTTATTATACTATACTTTATTTGTGGTCCTCCTCGCGCAGTACGGTTAAATAACATGCAATCTATGTTTTAGACAACATTGAATATTTAAATGAAAATGTCAAAGTGTATTGAATAATCAACATCATTAGAATATTTCTCACATCAGCAAAAGAAATAATAATCTAAATTTAATAAGTTAGAAACCAGGTTTAATTATCTTATGATACTGAACAACAATAACGGTGTGCTGCCTGGGGGTAATGTGTCCAAAATGAACTGAAACTTTCAGTTAGGAATATCGTTTTCTTAAAAGAATCATGGACTGAAATTCCTTTTTTATTTAGTTGGTTTTATATGAATGTACATTAAGTTTATCTAAGCTTTGATCAAATTCGAATTT
>CM037792.1:47672716-47722716 GCA_021229015.1 Solen grandis | reverse complement strand
CTTCGACTACCTAGAGTTGCAGGATTTTTAACACGTAGAGATGTTTTGGCGAAAGATGACCATTGCCTCTATCGAGTTATTAAAATTAGTATTAAAATTATAGCTATCTCACCATGTAAATTCTGTCGACAGTCTTTCAGCGCAATTTGAAGTTTGATTTAGTAGCAGTCAACGCCACAAACGCACTGCATGTCTTTTATTCAGTACTGTTAATTCCCTAACGACATATAATTTATTTGTCACTCCACTCTCCAGACAGTCATGATTATGATAGTTGTTTCTTTGAGAACACAATCTTCAACGATATGACCAAATCGTCTGAGATGCATAACCCTACATAATAAATCATTTACTTACAAGTAAATGGCAATATAATCTTAGCACGAGAACATTACTGCACTTTAATATGGAAAAAATAAAGATGTGTAAGAACTCCAGTTTTCCTGTTAACTTTTTCTCTTCTTCTAAATACTTACTTACTATATACTGCTAAAGTTCTTCTATTGACTTACGTTTCGTTATTGACGTAATACCTCGCGATTCTGAAGTAAATGGCAGCCAGCATGGTCAAAGAAAGATAGTCTTGTCTGAGACCTCTACTCAAGAGATTTCACGCTCACATAGCAAAAATTTCATATTGATAAAGCTCAGTCATAAATTGGAAGTGGCCCTGAAAATTGGTATAACTGGGTTTTCTCTTTTTGATCCTAAACTCAGAGAGCGTGTCTATCTCATATCCAGGCCGTGGTAAGTTAACACTTAAGTGATGTTCGCGTGTGTTGCATTTGTAATGTATATTATTGTCGACGTTTGACCCTGTTACAAAATGATTGGATATATTTTAAAGTTGAATATCTCGGGGATTTTAAAAAAAGTAAACAGGTACTGCTATCTGTTAGAAACAGGACTGAAGAGCAGTTTTATACCCAAGGATTAAAATAATAGAATCATACTAGTTATCAAACCTTTATGAAGGACCCACTTTTATGCCCTTACAGTATAGACTTATCTGAATACCATTCGAAAAAAAAATGCAAATATTGACCTTTCATATTGTCTTTGAGTCGTAAGAGAACTTTTAATTTCGAGGGGTAACATTCCGTTTGTATGTATATGTATTAAATATTGATCATTTTATTGTTGTGTCTGACCGCGTTAAAATCGTGCATTCATCTTTCATAGTGACTTGGTTTCTTTGATTAAAGAAATTTGAAACGACTCCACCGCGATCGAGGGGGGTGGGGGCGGTAAACAGTAAGGTAATAAAGCGCATTATATTCGACTTTCAGAAATATGTGAAATAGATTATAATATACTGCAGATTTTTGTAATGTTCGATGTGAAACAGATCATAATATGCATCTAAGAGAAATGTTTTTTTTGGTTGTTTTTTTTTTTGGGGGGGGGTGTTTTTTTATGTAAAACAACTATATATTTATCAAAGAAACTGTATTCATTCCGAATACTTTATCACATATCGAGAATACGAAACATATTTTTCAGCTAGTTGCCTTCACAATGAAAATTGGTGCATAAGCTTTTCTAACAATGAGTATTGTTTAAAAAAAAGAAACGATACTCAGTGTTAGGAAAGCTTAAATGAGTATCGTTAGAGGGGGCCTCCGTGGCCGAGAGGGTACAGTCGCTGACTTAAACACACACTCAGCCCCTCACCGCGTGAGTTCAAATCCCGGCAGGGTCATTCGGATTTTCATGTGAGGAAGCCTTCCTGTTGGCTTGCCGTAGGTCGGTGGTTCTACCCGAATACCTCCTTGCATTCGGGGTATTCCTCCACCTGTAATTTGTTGGACGTCGCTATATGACTAAAATACTGTCGAAGCGACGGTAACTCAAATAGTCAAAATAGTCATCGTTTAAATATTAATTTGGTTTAACTTTCGTCATCATGCGTGAATAGTAAAAAAAAAATGAAGTTAGACAGCTTCAGTTATTTTCGGCTTATTTTGAGTTTTGTTTATGTTTGTCTCATTAACAGGCTTACAATCCCGACTACAATTTTTCAATGTATCGTCAATGCAGAGAGTTTATCGTCAATGTGTTGTATACCTGTATTTACTTGAACAAGTTTACAGCCTAAATACAGTTCTAACCCGTATGATGAACCAAAATTAGGATTGCCTAAATTAGATATAAATGCGGCAATGTTTTGTTAGGGCTATGTTCGTTTCCAATGTATTTATTTGTTTCTTATCAGATTTTCATAGCTGATGACTTCCTTCTACTTGCCCCGTCTACTAATTTCTACTGTGCCAGAAGATACGATTTTCTGTACAAGGTTAAGATGATATCTTTCAATCATGTTTGCATTAAAAAAAACACGTGGCTTTACAAACATTACTCATTTCTGACATAATATTTCTATCGGGTTCATTTTTTATGTATATACATGTATGTCAAAATGAATATCATGCTTAATTGTTGTCAATGTTTAGAAGTACTCGTTTTACCGGTATATTTCAGCTAATTGTATGTTTTTGTTAATTCTTTAAAGATATTTTCCTTAAGGTTGAGTAATCGCCATTTTAGAGTAGATTTATTTAGATGTAGACACTGTGTTTACCACAAACAGTATGAAAGTAAAAAAAGCTGCCTTAATTAGTATACGGGAGGCAAGACGATGGCGTGAAATCAAAATGTTAGCAAGTTTGGTGGTAGTAACCGGATTGTCCTAATCCGGAAAACGATCTTTAAGTGATAGTAACCTTTTCACATTTGCATTCTCCTGTTTATAGCTATGTAATTTGTATTGTAGAACATGGCTTTAATTAAGAATTGGTTAAAGAGATCCCGTCTAAAACTGCAGCATTAAAATGAAATGTCCAACATTTACTCATTTTATAAATTTCCTCAAGCTCCTACCTTATGATTTTATTAAGATAAAAAAAACAAAAGATCTAAACAGAATAACAGAGACATATGCACACACATTTCAATCAAAACATAATATCATTTTGACATCAGCACTAAGTGTATGAAACCATTCCGTTTCACCTAATTTAACAATGCATAAAAGACCGATGTGTTTATTAAGTACGTTCGAAACACAAAACATATTCAACGTTGAAACCATATGACAACACCCCGGATGAAATCTCTGTTCATCTGTCTACGAACTGTGTCATGAACATGAGATCCAGCAAGAATGGGTCATATGTCGCAAACTTGACGATACCTCAACGACTAATCAGGACTAGTGATTTTATATACCTAAATATAGAGTATACAGAGTCCCTGTCCGGACCGACCAAAGATCCAAACGTACCAAACTGATTTAAAATACCGCTGACCACTACAATAAACGACGATGTGGATAGAAGGAAGTGCTTGAAAATCTGAATTTGAAAAAAAGGATTCCATACTCCGGAATCCAGTATGTTAAGCCTTATCAGCTAACTGTCTCACCAAAGTCTTCGTATTATAAAGAGTTTGTTCTATATCGCTATAATTCACAATATGTATCTCAAAATAGCTTTTAAATGATTTGAAATTGAAGTTCAGATGTGCACTAAATGAAAGAAATAAAATTAACCAAAAAGGTGGAACCCGCGTCGGTGAATTTATGGAACGTCGGTTTTTTCCATAAACTTTTTTAAAATCTACAGATCTTACATATATTTTTATTATTGATAATGAAGGAGCATTGTTTCCCGATTCTAAATATGTCTTGTTTTTGAAGAACACATTTATATTAACTGAGATATCGTGCATTTTGTACCTTGAAAATAACATATTTCCGACCGGAAACAGCTGATAAAGATCGGAATCCTTTAAAAATCGATCGATTATTACCTGTCAAGATTTGGCGATCGGAAACAGCTGACCTCCTATCGGAAAATAACGATCGCTTTGTTTCTATCGGAAAAAGCCGAACGTTCATATGAACCAGTCGAATAAAATCAAACATAAGACGGGTTTTATTTGGAAATTGTTTGATTTATTTGTAGTTAAAGGAAGAAACTAGTGTTTAAAATCGCACGTTTGTTTACAAACATCCGTTGTTTTAGACCAGTATAATATTGTGATCTTCAACGATCATATCCTGAACCAGATACTGAACTTGTTATTATTGAATCTTTGTAGCTGTATGAATAATTTTAGTTAATCTAAGTTCTACATTTTTTTATCTGACGGTAGTCTACAGTACGTTAATTTCTAGAATAAAATGTAAGTTTTGATACAAAATGCTTAAGATTAAATGTTCTATCTTCCTATGATGTCAAACCCCTGTTGGAAACCCAGACATTTTGAGTTTATGAAAAGATAACATTAGGTCTGGGTGTTTGGTTAGTGTATTATATATATATAATAACAATAATGACATCAGGTTGAGAAATATGTGTCCGGCCTGACCAGGAAGCAAACCAGGGCCATTCACTTTCAGGGCAAATGCTCTACTGAATGAGCTGGACAGGTCACTTACACTTATTCTTCAATGTTTAGGGTTACTTATAGGCCATTTCAATAACAATAATTGTAATTTAAATATATATTATTAAAATGAAAAATTGTTATATATTTTTTGTACTTTTCATATGATGCAAAGGTAGAACATAAATGAATTATAATTTTAATATGGGACCTCCGTGGCCAAGACACTCACTGCATGGGTTCGAATCCCAGCAGGGTCGTTCGGATTTTCATGTGAGGAAGCCTTCCAGCTGGCTTGCAGTAGGTTGGTGGTTCTACCCGGATGCCTCAGTGCATTAGGGGTCTTCCTCCACCTGTAATTAGCTGGACTTCCCTATATGACTGAAATACTGTCGCAGCTCGACGGTAAGTTAAAAAAAATCCAGCCAATCTATTTATAATGGTTTGTTAAAAATTAATGGTTTCTGTGGCTTAATGGTTACAACTGCCGAGATTCAATCACGTAACTTCTTTCAATTGTGCGTTCGATTCCTCAAAGTGTCACTTTCTTCATCTAAGTAAGCCATCCAGCTCCCTTGTGGTAGGTTGGTGGTTCTGCCCGGCTGCCTATGTGTACTCATCCATGTTATTAGCTGGACATCGATCACTATATAACTGGAATACTCACAGTCGCAGTGACAGTTAACTCAAGTCAACACAGTAATTAATATAACTTTTGATTTGTTTATACAAATTGCTCTGACTTTGGTTACCAAAAAAGACTGCAATATAATGAAAATAAAATAAGCACCAGAAAATTCTAAGTGTACCTTCTGTCAGGTGAGATAAATGTGTAACCAGTAATTTCCTGTACCCTTGCTTACATGCATGGCCAGTGCTCTATGAATTAAACAATTGGACCATGTACACAAATCTCTGATAAGAGATACTTACAGGCTGTTACATAACCCAACCCCAACCAATTTAGAATAAAATGTAATCCCTGAATTCTAAAAACTATAATCCAAAGAGCAGTAATATACTGGAAAATAGGAAATGTAACAGCGCCACATTGTAACCAATCTAGAAAAATGTGCAAATAGACCAGGCCCTGTGTTCCCAAACATTAAAATGGTACTTAAACTTGTATGATTTTCATTCTCATACTCATACTACGCCCATTAGTTTCGATAGTGATTTGAGTATGATACTCAAATTAGAGCCTGAGTTTGTACTTAAGTATTTTCGAGAACATGGGGCCAGGACTCTAACTCGAGAGCCCTCACTTACATGGCAAGTTCTCTACTAATGTATCTACATAACCACTTAAACCTTTCAACTTTAAGGCTAAGCTGTTACATTTCATAACGATTGAAGAAAATTTCTTGCAGCTTTAACAATTCACTTGCACTCAGGCACAGATAATTATGCATGTTGTCATTTTTTGTCGAAAAACAGGACAACCTGGAAACTGAAATGGACTCAGTCTAAGAGCCTCTGGTACACTCTGAGTGCCAGAAATTTATTCAATGAGTTTTTGAGCTATCTTCCAAATTTGTTTCAAAGCTACTGTTTGTGACTTAAAAGTTGGCGTTTTTCATCCATGCATTTTAATTTGAATTTAATTCAACCTACTTGAACTTAATTCAACCTGATCAAATTGCATATATGCACCCCAACAAAATATATTATAAATATATTCAAGTCAAACACAAACAATAACGCCATTGGCTGTTATGCATATATATTTTTTATTTATTCAACTATGTATTATAAAGGTAGTTATCCTAACCAAACTGGACATACATCATAATTATAATATTCTGTTTCTTATTAAGCATAACCAACCTTCATGTGTATTACATTTATACAAGTATTTTGATATTAAATAATTATTTATCTAGATCCATTACTGGGTATTCATACCTATGATTAGTTCTAGCTGTTCCATTTTGAAAATATTTAATATCTCTGGTATAACTGAGATGCACCAGAACAAACTGCATGTACTTCCTGCATTTTTTGGTAATTCTTCATTTTTTCTTAAAAATCCAAACCCTTATTTAAAGGAATACGCTCGGCTGAAATGAAAATTTAACCACCAACAAACCTTTTAGTGTAGATCACTTTGACATGACTTTCATTTTTATACACGCTATATTTGTGAAGATATAGCTGTTTAAAGTTTGTGATTTCGATCGGCTATGGCCGCCGCCATCTTTGTTCATGTTTACCTTTCTGTGACGTCACAAATACCCATTGAACCATATCCCGATCGATGAGTGCGATTAATAGGGGTTGTGATAAAAGCATTAAAGGAATACGCTCGGCTGATTACAACTAGGTTTCAATTGAAAGATATTGATGTAAATAAACCAATTAAATTTCTCATTTCATTGAATCAATCGTAATAAGAAAGAAATTGTAAGTTAAAGACGTCTATTTAAACCAATTTGATCCGCGATATTTTTTATTTCTATAATACATCTTTGTCATTTTTACCGTGAAATGCTTGCAACTTACGATTTCGTACCCGGCAAGGTTGTACTAGAGGGGGAAAGAAGGGGGTAGTATGCATGTATGTCATTGAGATATATTGCAATAAGCATTCTCACAATGATACCTTGTCGACTTTCGTTTTCGTATCAGGCAAGGTATATAGAAAGGGGGAGAGAAGGGGAATACTCACCCCTCCTCTCTCTCTCTCTCTCTCTCTCTTTGGCAACATAGTAACGAATTATCTATTATTCTAAATATGATTGTGTCTTTACATGCATTAAAATTCCTTTGCAATAAATTATCTAATTGAATAATTAATAATGCCACGCAATCCTTCTTTTTTTTTTTTTTTTTTTTTTTTTTACTCTCTCTCTCTCTCTCTCTCATAAGTAACTATTATCATAGTGACTTTACATATTTGTTACTATCTAAATCTGTAAGAAAAGCATGCTTTTGTCGCTCTTTAATGTTATTGTTCACTTGTCTTTATTTGTGTAAAGTATGATGCAGAGACTGTATATATACAATAGGAATAACTGCTTGTTTTATGTTTTATAGCTGAAAACACTTAACAAAGAAATTATTTATCCAAAGGTTATTTTGTTGACATTAATATTTGCCAGCACATGTATTTATCTATTTTTTTGTTGTTGTTGTTGTCATTATAACGTTACATAAATTGATCATGCTAGGTTTAAGTGTGTGTGTGTGTGTGTGTGTGTGTGTGTTGAAAATAAACAATGTCTTTCTTGTATTTATTTATAAATTCAAAGATGTAATCCCCCCACTCTGAACACAGCATGTCTGCTTTAAATAATTGAAAAATGCCTAACAAATTGATCTATGCTACAAATGAACTTAATCTTATTAAATAAGACCGGAAATTATTAACAAATATTATATATATATGTGTGTGTATAACCTATGGAAAACCCCATGTTGTATTAATGTAATACCTGGGTGAATAAAAGTTTTGTTCCTTCCTTCCTTGTTCCTTGGTTATTGAAAAGTTGTATGGTGTTAAACTGATTGGATAAGAAATCACTGGCAAGCCTTTGTAACAGAATAAGCGTCATATAAAATCGCACCTCAGGGCCATAAAACACGGCCATAAAACGAAGCGTGCGACCGAGTCACCATGTCAACAGACAATTGATGTGCACGTTTTACTGAAACGGACATGTAGAGTATAATCATCACCACAAACATACTAAATGCATTATATAAATATGAAAGTAAAGTGTTGAATCCACGTTTTATATTATAATAATCTATATTATGCTATTTTACGGAAAAACTATAAGTAAAAGTATCGTATCGCAATGAGCTCATGTTAGTGTGATATACAGAAAGTAGTTAGCATAATTTACATTATTTTGCTAAATTGCGAGCAATTAGGTGTGTTAATCATAATTACAACACGGTGTCCCTTTGATTCGTCTCTATAGTATTTCACAGTTACCGTCATTGCAATTAGATTTCTACTTACATGATACCGCCCCTTTTATATATTTATATGTTTGATTAAAAAAAGTGTTTAAAAATTGTTGATAATTGCTGAAATGATTTGCGCAATTTAAAATAGCGATGTTTGTGAGAATGTGCATAAATGATTTCGTGACAAGGGGCATTGACTTTAGTTATGGTTCGATCACTATAGCAGGAAGTTTAATAAAGTTTTTGAGATATTTCTTAAAATGGAGTGTATAGTTCCTTACGACTTTGAGCCCGAATATACTGAGGAAGAGCTGCAGCTGCTTCAAGACAATGACGTACGGGAGGAGGAATATTTATGTGCTGAGGACTTTTGTCTGTGTGATAACTGTGTTATGATGCCATCCAATATGGAAAATGTATGTTGATGAACTTACGTGCATTACGGACCATACGGACTTTCACACCTTAGTTCTGAATGATTCTGTTTTAGAAGTTGCATTCATTACCATTCTGGCATACAAAGGTCATAGGACGAGGGCTCCAGACTCTCTCACTCACGAGTAAGAAAACAATAAAATGATCATAGTTTAATCTTTTAATAATATATTTGCATCATATTCATACTTTTTGCCTTCCTGTTTCTTTTTGGGGGTAAAATGTCTCCACAACACACGTAATTCCCTTCTATATTTCAATGTATGTACGCAACCGGAAGTGTGTCTGTGACGTCACGATTGTTGTAAAAAAAGTCTCGCGAGACCACGAGACGTAAACAATGTCTGCACCCATGTCTCGGAGCAAATTGGTGTAAATAGACGCCTTTAACTTGCAATTTCTTTCTTATTACGATTGATTCAATGAAATGAGTAATTAAATTGGTTTATTTACATCAATATCTTTCAATTAAAACCTAGTTGTTATCAGCCGAGCGTATTCCTTTAAGATATTGAACACATTTTTCAAGTTTTAGGGAAATCATATCCTGGTAAAAATTTGATTCAGTAAAACTGAAAATGATCCTTGTAACTGCATGCGCATATAAAACATATAATTACACAGTTGAATCGTTTTAACCTGTATTAAGTGGTCAACCTATATAGTGGTCAGTTTTAATATTACCAAACTAGCATTTTGTTTTGTTTAACCTTCATTTAAGCGGCGACCTCTGTTAAGTAGTCTCTTTCTCTTATTCTCTTGAATGACCACTTAAGACAGGCTTGACTGTATGTTAAAACATATAATTCATTGAAATGTTTACATAATCAGATGAATTGCAACCAGTTCCTTTGGCAAAGTGGTTGGAGCTGTTCCATCCAATCCATGGTTATAAAAAATTATTAACTCATTCATTAAAAATAATGTTCTTTGGTTTTGTTTAAAACTGGAAGACCCACTGTTAGGGGTAATATAATGATTAATTACTTAGGTCTTATTATACCACGTGCCTTGTGTGATATCACAGTGATGCAGAACTATATACCTGCCTAATGTAAACAAAGACCCAAGAATACCAACACAATGTCAGTGTAAATCCAAGTAAACAAGTAGACAAACAATTAAATCACAGGTAACATTGAAATGACTCTGGATGGACAATTTTGTGCAAATTTTGAATCTAACAAGTAATGGCAAATTGACAGGGGGGCAGAGAACTCCATAAGCAAATGTCTCAACAGTCAACAGGTGTATTGAGGCCTTGGGTTCTTACTCTATTTCTTGGATTGAGACCACAGTCATGAAAAAGGGGAGGTAAGTCTGAGATTGTTCATCATCTATTTTAATAAGATCAAAATTGTTTAATTATGTATTTTACTATCAAAGCAAGAAAGAACTGAAGGCTGGTCAGATTCTTAAGTTTTATTTTTCATTCTGAAATGATTGCTTAATCAGGATAATTTCTATATTATTTTCTTTACTGTATGTGTTTTTAGCAACAGTTGGAGATATGGCTTTGAGGAAGAAAGAGGGACACTATTTTCTTAGGCATCTATGGATGCTATCCATTTGTTTTATGAAACCTATGTCATATTGATTATAATAATATGTCCCATAGAAGTCCCATAAATCAGTTATTGAGAGGCCCTGGTCATGTTGCAGGTACCAAAACTCACAACAATTGAGGGAAGGTGTAGCTGTTGAGCATTTGCCCTTTAAGTAAAAGGTCTGAGGTCTTCTTGTTGAGACACAAACTCAAACACATGTAGCAAACTTATTGCTCCAAACCAGGCTGCACATTTTCTCTGACCCTGAAACATGCAAAATATTTTTTAAAAACCTTTTATTAGAACTGTTTCAGCGAAATGACCTAAGACAATGCAAATCTTAAGTCTGTAAACTCATTACAACTTTTTACAGTTTTTTGAAACAAAAGAACAGAAATAAAACTCCATAAATATACCAAATCATTTCAGCCTTTAATTATTCTATGTTCCAATGTTGATGATAATCCCTCTGCCTCTGTAAATCATACTCAAATATTTCACTACATTGGATTGTTGAAGCTGTTATTTGCAAAGAAATTACTCTTCCAAATAATTATCATTTTATCAATTCAGTACAATGTGTTATGAACTCATTATGGAAGAGAAAGATTGTTAATCTCTCAATATGACATCATGAGCACTCATCATAAGAGAGAGAGAGAGAGAGAGAATTTACTCATAAGAATTTACTCATAATAATTAAGAGAGAGACTTTACTCATTATAAGAGAGAGAGAGAGAGGGAGAGAATATATACCTGTGGGAGACAGGGAGAAGAGAGAATTAACTCACAGTAAAAGAAAGAGAGAGGAGAAGGAGAGTTTACTCATGAAAGGGAGAGAGAAAGAGAGACTGAGAAATTATTCAGTAAAAGAGAGAGGATTTCCATGAATTTAAAGAAACAAAACACCCTATTTTAAACCTCATTGAAGCAGAAATGCCAAATGGATTGCATTGGTACCTGATCTCACTGAGGAGTAGCAAATAAAACCTAGCTAGCTGAACAACCTCCTGTGAGAGACATTTAGACTTATGTGGTTGTTCGGGTCATTCCTTAGACCACTAGTGGTAAGATCAGAAGTTTGAATCTGTAATTTTGCTTCTATGTTGATATGATGGTTTCTTGAAAAGAAATGTGTTTGACATTATATCTAAGATACCATCATTGCCTGCATTGATCAATCAGATGTGTAAATTCAGGGTCTTTTATATACAGTTCAAGAGACTAAAAAATCCATGCAGAACTAACTAAAGTAGTAGTTTACCATGATAAAATATTTGAGCATACCCTTAGCGAAATGAAATGGTAAAAAAAACATTGAAACTCCATTAAAACACCTGAAACACCATTTTATTCAGATAAATCATTGAAATACCATTTTTGGGGGCTGATTTTAATGTTTTTTCTTCATTAAACACCATTTTTAAGAAAAAATGAAAAACAGTTATTGGAATCAATGGTTCGAGTAACTGTTTTTCATTGAAAGATCTTTTTTTTTTTGCATTATTAAGATTGTTTTACCATTGCTTGATATACTTGTTTTTTTCCTCAACATTTTGATTCGTTTTCCATTGAAAAAAACATACTTTACCATTTCTGGATAAACTTAGCCCACTTGCATCAACTGGCTTATACTTTTATTGACTGTTACAGCATCTAATTTTTATACCGGTTAAAATGTACATGTAAGTGCTCTACGACAGAAGAAAAAAAGAACAAAAAGAATGTGGTTGCTGGCATGGTTTATTGCATTACTGCTTCATAATCCTTACTTTACTAATCAGGAAAATCACAAACGTCGTACATCTGATACTGATCAATACTGTGAAGTTTGATCCAATGCAAGCCATGAGTTTTTGAGATGAAGAGCAGACACGATTTTCTGAAAAAGTAAAAGGCCATAATTCTGTAATAATTATTTCGTCTGACCTAAATGTGCCCACGATTTTGCACAACAATACTTGATATTGATAAATCATATTTATTAATCAAATATTATAACAAAACAATCACAAACATTTATACATTATTATGTGATACAAAATAAGATTAAATCGAAGCTTATTGAATATTAGATTGAAACAAAAACGATTATATCTAACTATTACTAAGACCTTTTTACTGAGGTTTTAACAGAAGTCTTAGGTAATTCACTTTTTCTTTTTTGAAAACTGTTACGCATCTAAAAAAAGGTTACGTATGGTTTTCGTTCGTATTAACCGCGCCCCGAATAAAATTCGGAAGTTGTTGCAAGGTTGTAGGACAATCCTACGAGGAAAAGTAGTGCCGAAAAGTTGACGCTAATTTCTACGTAGATCAATGATTTTTACTTATGTTTTGTATTTTATTTTGGAAACCCCTCTCTTTAAACTTTATTTCGAAATCCAGTTTTTGTTTCGTAACTGATCTTAACTTTCCCTCTTTTAAATTTGAAAACCGAAAATAACGCGCGTTGCATCAATCCGCCATTTTGAAAAGAAAGACAAACAACAAACAGTGTAAACAATAGGTGATAACGTTATTGATTCGCAATATTTTCGCCGATGACATCCATTTTATGACAAAGGTAAGAATATTCAATATAGTTATGAGTATTAATTATGTTTGTAATGAAATGAATTTCCATCGCTTGATTATCTTACATGTAGATCTATAAAAATTTAAGGAAAAAACATTGTTTTATTCCTTTAGATATATAAGAATTTCTGTTGGAATATTTGTTCATGACCAACTGCTGGCAGTGACTTGGAATATTTAACATTGAATGCCGAATAAAATTCAGCTATATTATGTCCATTGTCATTGCTGTAATAAAATGAAATCTGATTGATTTAACACACCTTTTTTGTTTTTATTTCAGCTGAAATAGCCTTAGTGTAGCATCATGTCCAACCATGTTTTCAACAAGGATGATGCCTTCTCTGGTCCACTTTGTAAACAACGCAGACTTTGGATCATGGTGATTTAGAAAAGGTAAATAGACTCATATTAGAAATGAATACACTTTTTGAGAAAAAAAAAACTTTCTAAGATCCTTGAAAACTGAAGTGTCGCATATCAAAGAACAACTTGAGACATCCACAGTGCTACTGCCTTTACCTTTTTCATGGTAGTTAATTAGACAGGCAGTTTACCTTACATAACACCGTCCCCAGTGGTAAGGGTGTCTGCCTCCGGAACTGGAAGCCTTGGGTTCCTGTCCCTAGCTGCAACGTATGAAAGTTGTAAAATAAAAATGGCACTGTATCTCCCTTGTTTGGTGCTCAGCATATTAGAATAGGTCCCAGACGCGGTGTTGAGGATAATGCAACTTTGGAGTGGTTTCATGCCAACTATCTATGGCGTGATGCTGCAGTGTAACAGCACTATATCTCTCAAACTTAGTTTACAAATTATAGCTGTCATACTTCTATTGCAAATGAGTTTGATTGTGGCTGAACTCAATTTCTCCTAGTCTTATGAAATTGTAAGATGGACAAATATTTTGAATTTAAATGATGAGAAAAAATTGGTTTTACAAATTTGCATGCACAGTCAGAACTTCATCTTTATTATTAATACTGGTATGAATGGGAATAAGGATCAATGATCAAATCTGAGTAAACACTAGAATGTTTAAATACAAAGGCAGGCTATAGGTTTTGCGCTTCTTAGTTATTTTACTTTTAAATCATTTCATCAGGACCACTGATCTAGGTGAATTCAAGGAAAATCGCTTTGGAACTTGGACTTAGTGAATTCAAGGCATCCAACAGGTGGCATAATAAGTTTTAAAAACGTAAAAAGTGTTTTTAATACAATAGGTGGAGAAAGAGGAGGTTGTTCAGAACTTGAAACATAGGCTATAGTGCGTTATGAAAAAAAAAATGAAAAAAACAACATATTAATTTAATAAAGGATGAATTCGGACAGTGCTCTTAAGCATGGGGAATCAATATCCATGTTGGTCACTGTAATTTGTTTAAAAAAAAGATTGTTTAGACGGTTGATACGGACGTGATATGTGATGACATGAATAAAAATTATTTTGGTCTCCAGCCATGTTGCCTGTTTTAAATCCCCTGGTCCAACATACTCAGTGCATGAGTTTAATTTGGCACCATTGAATTTCTATTAATTACCATTGAAGGTTATTGATATTTCATTTTAAATCATTTTCCTTAAAAAAATACCATTGAAAAAACATTTTATTCCATTAAAATCCCTCATTGGATACCATTGAAAATAATTTATTTTTCATTTTTTTAGGGAGAGCTCATTTGCATATTTCGGCTCATTTCAATGGAGTTTCAATGGTGTTTCGATTGAATTTTAATGGTGTTTTGACGGAGTTTCAATGGTTGCACTATTTAGTATATAAAGACTTTCAATGGTCCTTCAAGGGTTGTGCTACATTTGGTTCTGCAAAAAGAAATGGCAATTCAATGGTGTTTCAAGCCATTTCATTTCGCTAAGGGTATATACACAATTATGAAAACTGAATTCAAATGAATGTTATTGAAAACAATATTTAAAGAAAACTTACTTCTGTTAATCTCATCATAATTTTGCATTTTGTAATAAATGTTATAGTTTTCATATAGCAAAGCTCTATTTTGTCTGCATTTTACCTTGATTCTGATTGTGAAAGTCACTTTGAAGTATACTTTGTGACATAAATTTTGTAATGTACATGTATAGATACTGCTTTTATTACTAGAACTTCTTTCATTTATTGATTAATTTATTTAATTAATCTCATTGGTTATGTGAAAACTCACATATTGAGTTATTTTTATAGTTTTGTTTATATATATATAAATTTACATGCATTTCATTTTTACTTTAATAGGTGTTAAAGAAAATATTACAACTTATAAAACAAATCCTTCTCAGTGAGTTAAGCTGGTTGACCAGAAATTTGTACCTCTGAAGATCATAAAAATTCTCCCTCCCCATCCAGTGAGGTTCAAATTCACAACCTTTGGGTACTTCAACTGGACCATATGGAACTTAGCTGTAGAACCCGCCAATCTGAATGTAAAGCTGCCTAGACCCAAGTGCTTTGAATTAAAGCCACTGCCCGCAGGACTGACAGAGTTGCACTGGGGTTGTTGTGCGGTGTTAACTGTCATGATTACAGTATTTCAGTCATTTGGAGACTATGTCTACTTGAAAGAGATATATGCCCATTTCCCCAACTCATCAGATATAATACAAATCAATTAAATTACATTCTGCACACAGGGGTGATAAACTACATGTTCTATAAATACACCATTTATGCTAGATCAAACAGACAGTTGTTTTTGCACTCCAGATGAAAAGTTTCTTTCTCATCTCCTAACATAAATGGTAAGGAGAAATATTCGCAGGCCTGGATTCACCGATTTCACCGACTGGCTTAATCATACACTTTTCTAGGTGGCTGAAATTGCCACAATTGCTCTTATTTTTTGTGCTCAGTAGTGGAAATACCCATTGTGAGACCCTTACTGAAAGATCAGTCACCCAGCCGACCCCTGTTGCTAGAGCATTCTCTGTCACCTATCTCCACTGTCACCTTGGCAACGTGACTGCTTCAATCAAAATCAGTCAAACGCTTTTAGTTTCACTTAGTATGACAAAATTGAGCGTCTGAATGTCACAGATGTGTGGATTTATGTAGCATTTCTTGTGCATCATAAATTAGAAAAAAAAAAGTCAAGTTATATATGGACTTCACTGCGTTAACACGGTCGTATTTATTTTTGTTGTTATTTTATGGACGGCTAACCCCCTCACCCCCCTTCTCTCTCTCTCTCTCTCTCTCTCTCTCTCTCTCTCTCTCTTATAAGTTAAAGATGTTAATACCTAAATAAAATGTTAACGTAGCTTCGTAGTTTAACATAACTATGTATTGAATTTAGAAAGAATCGTATTCGAAACAACAAACGCCTCAATTTAAATGAAGTATAACCCAAGAATGCTATTTTTCATAGAACCCCAAAATATGAATGTAGATCTTATTCTTCATAACTGTAGCTGTGCCAAGAAAATAAATAACCTTATGAATTACTTTCATTTTTACATTTATGTTTTTATTTTTTCAATTTATTTTTATAAGTTAATTGAAATTATATTTAATATTACAAACATGGTTGGAGTCTAGCTAGTACTGGTCATACTCAGTCGGAATACATGCTTGGTGTGTTAGAATACCTATCTATTAACATTTGCATGCAGCATGGGGGTGTCTGTCGACACCCTGCGGAGCAAGTAGATGTGCTAACAAATTCACAACAAAATGATTGGAGGCATTAGTTACATGATATCACACACACACGCGCAAATTTAAGTTTTCACAAAACTTGGATTAATTTATTCCTTCTAATTACCTGAATGTACTTATGTACTTATGCCACATTAAATATCGGTATCATGAAATTTGTTACAAGAAACAGTAGAGTTTATCCATCCCGTCCCGTCCCATCCATCCATCCAACCATCCATCCATCCATCCATCCATTCATCCATCCATCCATCTATCTATTCAAGACCTTAATTATCATTCCCATATTATGACTGGTTCTCTCTGACGCCTCTCTCACTTGGGACAGCTTCACAATGTACGGTGGGACTGCTATATCCAAATCTTATTTTAAATATTCCTCAGTGATTTACAAAGAGAGAGAGATAGATGGCATATATACAGATTTTAATTATACAACTTTGTCTTACAATCATTTTCTAAGTATTAAAAATACATTATCATAAATATAAATAATCAGTGATTAGAAAAAAAAGTGACATCTTTAGAATTTATAAATTAACAAGTAACTGGTGTTGCACGCAACACATGAGTCCCCGGTGAGGTGCACAAATTTTACGTTACCATAGCAACCATAATTTTGGTCCTTGGAAAAAAAAGTGACGTGTAGAATTTCCATACTGTCATCTATTCATATAACAAGTTTTATAATATTATCTTTTAAAACGGTTTTTAAGTTAATTGCGGGACAGACGGGCGGACAGAAGGACAGACAGACGGAGGGCAAACCTATAGCCCCCTCCGGTGTAAACTCCGGTAATTAAGGGACTAGAAATAATGCTACCTCACAAAGTGTCAACACGTCAGTCTATTTATAGATTTCTCTTCAAGATGATTGCCAATCGTATCAACTCGGCAATCCCGTTATTTTGAAGAAATGGGCGAGGATGATTGGATGATTGCAGACCTAAACCATGACCGATGGGACGCTTGCATGTAAGCAAGATTTTGATCAAGGTCAATAAAACGCTTGCTCGTGGTGCATGACGGACGCGAACTGCAATATTACGTAATTAAAGCATAAGTAACACCCGCGACAGAAGGATAGTACAATATCTCCCCCCTTTAAAGGAGACTATAAATGGTCACAACTGCAACAAATGGAACAACTACAGAGGGGCACTTCTAATGTAATTTCCCTATATATGCCAAGAACATGTTTTCTTTTAATTTTTTTCTTTTTTTTAATTTTTTTTTCTTTTCTTTATTAATATAACATTATTCTTAAACAAATAAAAATTATTAGAACGACCAGGGATCGCTACAAATAATGTTCATAACCTAATCTATAGAAATCAATAATTTTCCAGATATAAGCAGTTAAATGTACTTGGGGTGACAAAATATCGTTTTATGGCCAATATTCAACTGATTCAATGCCGAAATTCAAAAACTAAATATTATCTTAAAGCTCTTCCAAGAGACAATTTTATCTTGAAAGAGTCTTTTCGTTTTTGAGATATTTAATACTAATCCAACTTCAAAACAAAAAAAAAAAAAAAAAAAAAAAAATAACAATAACTAGATTTCGGTTGTTCAAACTAACGATAGGGCTTTTTCCTCTGCAAACCATATCAAACTTTACCATATTCATTACTTATCTTACAATAGAATATCTGTAAAAGAAAAAAAAAGGAAAAGACAAAAAAAGGAAATCCATGTAGAATTGACAGATGAAAAAACTTTGACATCAAATGACGTTATATGAAAATGAAAATCAATGCAATCAAACTACTACGGAAGTCTATTAGGGCCATTGTCTTAGGCGTTTTGTGTTCTGAGTCAGGTATTATACGTTATGGGCTAGGTCTTATGACTTAGTCCTTAGGACTTAGGCCTTACGCGATAAAAAGGCAAAGCACTTGCAACATGACAAAACGATTGCGGACGGCTCCGTGAGTGATAAAATACTTTGTTTGTTTTACCTGATAAAAATTAATCGATTTATGGTTATCATTTAGTCTGAGCGCGTTCGGAAGTTAAACTCGGGTCAACTCGGGATAACCCAAGTGATAATTTGTCAAAACACAGGTAAGACAGGTGATGTTTACCGGGTTAACTTTTCTTACTCTGCCCCGTGAGCAAGGTAAAGCGGGAGATACTATCCGAAACATGTTACACTTGTAGTTTAGAACAAACATGAACGACAATGTAGTATATTAAATTGCCCAGCATAAAGTTGAAATCCAGCATAGAACTCAAAAACAATTATATCACAAGTCCTACAATACAAACTGTTTTTGCGGCAACTATTTTTCTGTCCCCGTGGCCGAGTGGTTAGAGCGTCCTCCTCGGGAGCGTGTGGTTGTAGGTTCAATCCCCAGCCGCGACATACCAAAGTCGTAAAAATGGTACTGGTATAGCTCTCTTGCTTGGCGCTCAGCATATAAGGATAGTTCCAGGACTGATTGGTCCGGTGTCAGGATAATGTGACTGGGTGTGGTATTATGCCACATGTCTACATTGTGATACTGCAGTGTGGCAGCACTATATCTGTCTCAAGTAGATATCGTCTCCAAATAACTGAAATATTGTCGGTGGGACGTTAAACCCAACAAGCAAACTATCCCCCCCCTCAAGCCGTTCGGATTAATCGGCCTCACGTAAGTCAAATC
The DNA here is from genome assembly GCA_021229015.1 of Solen grandis. Lineage (NCBI taxonomy): Eukaryota > Metazoa > Mollusca > Bivalvia > Adapedonta > Solenidae > Solen > Solen grandis. The sequence goes on along the minus strand of CM037792.1, from coordinate 47,703,526 downwards.
AAACAGAACGCACCCTGTGATAGCGGATCTATATTCCTATGTCATAAGACACAAGTCATAACACATAGTTACTTATAAATAAGTCATAATCATAAGACAAAATTGCAGCCTGACTCTTGTTATGAAAAGTGCGGCAAAACACCTTTATTTTCATAACATGGCCGAGAAAGGGGGTGAAAGTGAAAATGAAGTTTGTTTGATAAGTAATGAAATGTTATCTGAGATTGACATTCGTTGTTTATTGAATGGGCATCGTTCAACAATACATAGCTAAAATTTAGAAAATCAACTCTACCGAGTACATTTATTAGTATCGAACAGTTTCCATCTGCGTCCCAGATTTCAACGACATTAATTCTATTGACTCTGTTGCAGAAGATAAAATGATATTCAATTCTACACCCCATACAGGGGTTTCTTTTGTGTGTTGGCTCTTGTTATTGAGATAATATGTACTGTACATGGTTATCGCATAGCTACTTTTTAAGACTTGCCATGATATGTAACAGTTAGTACTGTAATAACCAAAGTTCTTCTTTCCAACGTCAAAGTTACTCCCCTTAGTAGTAATTTTGCCATCCTTCGTCTGTGCAACTGTTTACACACATGGTTGTTTTACACCTTTTACCAGTATAATGAGTAAATCATCAGGTAATCCATCTTTACATACCTTTAACACTCTAAATTGTTATTCCTTCTCTTCCATGATCGAAAACATATTTTTAAATTATTCCTCGTCTTCAATGATCGAAAAATAGCTCACTGAGTAACGTTAGTAGAGCTCTACCTTTTTAAACAGTTAACAGTTTTAGTAACTTCTTACTGATTTGCTAATTAAATTAGCTGATGAATTCTTAATATTCTTAAAGTTGCAATACCGTTCAAAGATGATAAAATAATTGTCAATCTCAGTTAACGTTTCACTACTTACCAAACAATCTCCATTTTCACCTCCACTCCCTTTCTCCGCCATGTTGAAGCAAATGCGGGGGTTTGCCGCACTTTTTATATACACAAGTTATATGACATAAGGCATAATTTATAACACATAATTACTAAGACAAAGTCAGGCCGCAATTTTGTCTTATGAATATGAATTATGCAAACTGACTTATGTCTTATGACATAGGAATATAGATCCGATATCAGATTATATGACTACCATAGATCTAAATTGTATCAGGCAACACAAACAAGGTATTCTTTTACTCACGCGTACTTAAAAATCGTTTTTATATTCATTCCCTTTAAAAATTGGTGAATAGTTGAGGACTCGTCCGCCATCGTTTTGTCATGTTGCAAGTGATTTGCCTTTTTATCGCGTAAGGCCTAAGACTTATGGACTAAGTCATAAGACCTAGCCCATAACGTATAATACCTGACCCAGAACACAAAACGCCTAAGACAATGGCCCTAATAGGCTTCCGTAAACTACGGAGCTTGCTTCCTGTTACAATTTCATGATGCTGGCTCTTTTGGAACCCACTTTCAATTGAACCTCAATGATTCTCAAAATGGGTGTACGACAAGACAGTAAACTATCACTAGTCCTCTTAACATGGAACAATGTCTCTTTTCCTACCACACAGTTGTTTTGTCCAAGATATTCTTTGCTGAATTTAAGGTGAGCTTAGGGTATTAAAAAAAATCACAACATCACATTATAACTACAATGTAAGAGAAAAAAAAGTTGGAACAATGTGTGGGACTAAATGAAGTGGCACTGGGAAAATGAGTTTCTTAGCAATTCTTGTTTTCCGTGTTGTTGTTTTTTTTTTTCTAATATGTTTTATACCAAAACATATGTGATCAAGAACATTCGTATTGAGTTTCATCATAATCTGCTCAGCGGTTTAGGAGATGTTTATGGATTTTTCTGTTTTTAGCTCCGGCAGCCATCTGGTTGGCGGATCGAATGATTTTGGCTTTTTTTGCGCAGTGTCACCATGATCATTTCTGTTGAGTTTCATCAAAATTTGGTCTGCAGTTTAGGAGTGTCGTTTAAGATTTTTCTATTTTTGACCAGAATGATTTTAGCTATTTTTGTGCAGTTTCACCCAATGATCATTCCTATTGAGTTTTCTCAAAATCTGCTATGTGCTCTAGGAGATGCTGTTTAAATATTTTTTTATTATTTTAAGTTCTGGCAGCCATCTTGGTTGACGGACCGTAATGATTTTAGCTACTTTGATCAGTACTACCTAAGGCCTGTTCTTGTAAAATTTTCTGAAAATCTGCTAAACGATTTAGGAGGAGATGTCCTTTAAAGCAACATTTGACACATGGTGGACAGCTTAGAAAGGCTGATAACAATACCTGGTGCTCAGGTGAGCTTAAAATAAGAATGGTGATGAATTTAGTCAAAATGGAAGTAAGAGTTATGGCCCTTAATGGAGATGTAGCCCTTGTTATAGTGAACAAGTACAAGTATGTGAAGTTTGATGACAGAAGCTTTAATAGTTTGGAAGTTATGGCCATGGTTAATGTTTTTTCACTATACACATTTAAACAAGAGGGCCTAGATGGCCCTGTGTCGCTCACCTGAGTAAGATTGCTGTGTTAAGCATGATTACAAAAAATGTGGCATCTAAAGTGTCTTTCTAACATTTGACTAAGTGACCTAGATTTTGATCCTACCTGAATTTGCACTTAACTAGGATTTCATGCAGTCATCATTCTTATCAAGTTTAATGAAGACTGGGACAAAAAAGGAGGCCTATAGAGTATTCACAAGGTTTTTCTAAGATTTGCCCTGGTGACCAACTTTTTGACCCCAAGTGGCCCAGTTTTGAACTCATCCCAGATTTAATGTAGACATACATCCTGACCAATTTTCATGAAGATTGGGCCAAAACTGTGGCCTCTAGTATGTTCACAAGTTTTTTTAAGTATTTGACCCCACATGACCCAATTTTAAAACTCATCTGACATAGCATAAGGAAAAACATCCTGACCAAGTTTCATGAAGATTGGGCCAAAAAAAGTGGCCTCAAGCATGTTCACAATTTTTTTTTTTAAATATTTGAACTTGTGACCTAGTTTTTGACCCAACAAACCCATTTTCAAACTCACCAGAGATGTCATGTAGGCAAACATCATGGCCAAGTTTCATGAAGATTGGTCCAAAACTGTGGCCTCTAGAGTTCACAAGTAATTATTGATGACGGACGATGTACAAAAGGCAGTCACAAAAGCTCATCCTGAGCACAAGTGCTCACTGTTCAGGTGAGCAAAAAAGGAAGATACGTACATTCGTCAAAATGGACAGAAGAAATTTGGCCCTTGATGAACAATGTAGCCGACTTGTTATAGTGAACAAGCATGTGAAGGTTGATGACAGAAGCTTTAATAAATTTAAGACGTTATGGCCATTGTTATGTTTTTCACTCTACACTTTTAAAGAGAGTTATGACAAACACTTCTGTTAAGTTCCATGAAAATCCAAACATAGATATGGAAGCTACAGAGAGGACATGACATTGTAGCATATACATTCCAGACAATTTCAAACAACTCCTGTGACCTTGACCTTTCAGAGGTGCATACAGTTGATGCACTTGACACATCATTGTGTTGTAAGAAACACATTTGTAAAGTTTTATAAAAATCCAAACATAGATAAGGAAGTTATAGAGTGGACATGATAAAGAAGCCTATGAATACCAATGACAATTTCCAACAATTCTTTTATCCATGACCTTTTAAGTGTGCATATGGTTGATGCTTGTGATATACCTTTTGTTATGACAAACACTTCTATAAATTAAATTCTGTCCAGTGGTTTCAGCGGAGACGGATGCCAGACAGAGCGTGAACCTAATAGCTCACCATGAGTCATTCGTGCTCAGGTGAGCTAAAAATCCATCCATGCATAGTGCAGTTTAAGCTCAATCACAATAAAATGTTCACCTTTTTAACCTTTGACACCAGATTTTGACCTTGACCTGTGGTATCATGCCAAAAATAAGTGGCATGATAACATCCAGTTATCATGGGCAAGGGAGCCCACCATATCTAAAATGAGGTAGTATATAGAGAATTTATAGGTCCTTCTTTGAAATTCAAAAAACATTATTTAGCACAAAAACTTGCTATACAGGCTCTTTAGGTTGCAGAATACCATTTGTTTTTTGATGCTATGATCTGCACAACTTATTTTTTATTACCTGAACTTGTGTCAGATTTTTAGTTATTGAATGTGCACCTGATCTGGGTGACTCACCCAACCTATAAGCATGGGGTTTCGATCAGCCATAGACATGTATGATACCACACCCAGTCTTATTACACTTACACCTGACACTGAGCTAACCAGTCCTTGACTTGACTATTTGAGTTTACCGTCGCTTCGACAGTATTTCAGTCATATAGCGACGTCCAGCTTATATTTCAGGTGGAGGGAGACCCCCAATGCACAGAGGCTTTCGGGTAGAACCACCGACATACCGCAAGCCAGCTGGAAGGCTTCCTCACATGAAAATCCGAATGACCCTGCTGGGATTCGAACCCACGCGGTGAGGGGCTGAGTGAGTGGTAAAGTCAGCGACTTTACCCTCTCGGCCACGGAGGCCCCGCCAGTCCTTGAACTACCCTTAATTATGCTGAGCTCTAAAGCAGTAGAACTTTTGTTGGATATAAAGTCCTATCAACGGTACTTCAGTCTCTTGGAGAGGGTGTCTAGTTGAGACAGATATAGAGCTACCACACCGGAGTATCACGCCATAGACATGTGGTATGATACCATACCAAGTCACATTATCTTGACTCTGGGCCAAAAAGTCCTGCATATATACAGCAACTCATCCCACTGAGAGATTTGTGTTATCCTGATAATTACTGGTCTGGCGAAGGTTCAAACAGGACTTTCTTTTTTTTTTTAGTTGATGTCAACATTCTGTGGCTCCCCCATAAAAATCCTTTAATATTTTCCCAATTTTATCAGCGAATTTCCCAAAATAAGGATTTAATTTCCCAAATGCCTTATTTAATTTACAGCAAAAGGTTATGCATGTGATTCCTCATTTGTTGAAGCAATAAACATTTTTGATATTCTTGTAAAAATACACTTGTAAGTAGAAACTGAAAATATTCAAACCGAAATTTGAAATGCTTACCAAAATTTGAAATGCTTCTAATAATCGTATTCTGCTCTGATTTGACTATGCGTGTCCTGATCACTGAATTCTTTCTTTTTGCACAGTAAAATCAAATAAATGAATGGAACGGGAAAATACTACATTGGCTAACTATTACTGGTGCGGTATTATTGATGATTTTGTACTTAGTTTACAAACATTTAGAAGCCATCAATACTGAGCTGACCAAAGACCAGGGACTCGAGGCCTGCTTCCTTTGTTTTGATTTTCTTGAAGATACTATTTTTGGAAACTGGAAACTATGTTCTTTCAGAATATATATGGGTTAATAGTGTATAGGCATTATTGTCGCTTAAAGTTTATGGAAAAAACCGACGTTCCATAAATTCACCGACGCGGGTTGTGGATATTAACAAAAAGGGAAAATGATCCCAGCAGTATAACCACATGGAAATACCGTTAACAAAAATAAATCAATGCAATTTGGGATTGCAAAGTTTCACTGTTGGTAATTAAAAAAAAGAAAATTTTAAAAGAAAGAAAAAAAATCAGAACGTACACAAAAAGGCACAAATAGACTGCTATGAATAGTCACTATGATTTACAATAATAATTAAGGGAGATTAACAAATAGATACAAAACCAGAAGTAGATGAACAAATAACCCAGCCAAAACCCAAGGAGAATAACAGTCAAAAAGCATTAGCCATTAAAGTGATTGAAGAAAATAATATAGTATTAGTGCCACAAATGGGTGCGTTTATGGTCCAAAGTTCTAATGGTACTAAATACTCAGTAACAATATTCCCAAAAGAAAAATGTACATGCCCTTCTACTGCCCGATGTTATCACATCATTGCAGCGATGATGTCCATTGGAATGACCTTACCAGAAGATAAAAAAACTTTTAATCTTACCCAATTACGTAGAAATTGTAGGGCAAAAATAATTTTAAAAAAAATGGGTACAAAAAAAGGTCGTAAGGGAGACATAGAAGAAAACATAATTGTCAATCCAGCACCAGATTCTATTTTAAAAAGTGAAAAAAAAAGTAATGAATTTAATACTCCACAGTTAAATGAAAGATCAGTTGAAAGTGTAACTGATGTCCGAAGATCTTTGTTTGACTTTTCAACACCAAAATCAATTTTAAAAACTCCCCAAAAATCGGCAAGTGAAAAGAAAACGTAAATTAAAATTTGCCTCACCTGAACAATCAAAAAGTAAATTCAGCAAATTAAACTTATCTTTCAACAATAGACGAATTAATAGAGCTTAGCGATACTCGTGAAAACTCATTCGACCATGAAAATATAGATACTATATGGATAAAAAACCTTAATTTAACCGATGCAGGTAAAGACGTTATTAATGTAAAAAACGGAAAATTACATTCGCATCATATAGAATCAGTAAGTAAACTTCTGCGCAAACAATTTGAAAATAAAATAGGCGGGTTACAGTTGACAGAAAAAGTACCACAATTTGATGATGATAATAAAATATGGACAACATTCACTCCTTTCTCATCAAGCACCGAAGATCTTTCTTGCCAAATCCATCATAACCACAATGATCAATGGGTAACATCATTCAAAATTAATGATAAAATCTATCTGATTGATAGTTTAGAAAATGAGCGAAGTGATGACAGGATTATTCCTGACGGACTTAAAATTCAACTTTCTCAAATATATGGAAAAAAATGAAGTAACATTGATATGATCATCCCTTCTGTGCAAAAACGAGATATTCAGTAGATTGCGGTTTATTTGCTATAGCACATGCAACTTCATTTTGTATAAAACAGAAACTGTGTCATGATTTAATTTATGATTCAACTAAATTACGCGAACATTTAATTTCATGTTTAGAAAATGAAACAATGACATAATTCCCAACTACTAATAAAACTGTAAGTATGCGAAGAAAAAGCAAAAAAAACAACAACAATATTCAAAATTATTGTGTATGTGATTTACCTGCTTGTTTAGGAGATCAGGTTCAATGTGATAATTGTTACAGCTGGTTTCATAAACACTGCGTCGAGGCTCCCGCAGATATATCGCACGTTGATAAGCAATTTTTATTGCCCCAAATTGTCGTTGAAATCTTTATCATTATATCAACACCTTGTTCCTTTACTCTGTCTCACACGCGCGCGCACACACACTTTACATTTAATCAGTGTCAAAAAGAATAAGCGTGTCAGTGACCATTAGTTTTTCACACCCTCAGGCGCTTTCATCAGTATGTTGCATTTGACTATTTAATCGTTTATTTTTTTCACTCACAATATACTATGTAGAGAATTATAGCTGAAAATATGTTTATTGTGCTTATTTGTGTTTATTGGTGAAAATTTCAATTAAATCCAAACATGATATGTTTTTTAATGATTGCATTTATACTTGCTAAATATACCATGTATGTAATTGTAAAGAAATATTAAATAATGCAAACAATACATTATTATGTGTTCATTTACTTTCCCCAATTCAAAATCAACAACAATATTACTCAATAAAGTTGAATGATTATATTTATCGTTAAAAATTATTCTTGATCAATTATTCACTACAAACTTTCTTCTATATTACATATCGTCAGCATTTTCCGATATCCTTCTTTGTGTATATGGTCAGCAGTTTCCTTCTTTGTGTATATGGTCAGCAGTTTTCTACGTATCTCAAAGAAGTAAGAAACTGCTGACAAATTGAACATGGATTCAGAGTACTGAACTGATTTCATCTGAACTTACCAATTCTAGTACTGCGTTTGTATTTTATATCTATTAAAAAGAGACAATGTACATAATCATAGTAAAAAACAAAAATAAAACCTTTTTTTTTAGATCTACTTCCTCCAAATAACCTTTCTAACTTCGAAATAAACACTTATTAAATATAGTTAAAAATACTTATAAAACAAAATTTCCTTCTATATTACATATCGTCAGCATTTTCCGATATCCTTCTTTGTATATATGGTCAGCAGTTTACTATATGTTCTATATCGTCAGCAGATTTGTCAGCGTTTTAGTACGACCCTTTACAATACGCCAATACAATGCAACGTTAATCGAAACGAGAAAATATAAATATACCAATATAGGCCACAATTTCCCCTAATTTGTAGAAGTGGACTCGGCCTTCAGGGGAAGAAACTACTGCGAAGAAGTTGTACAGTTTATTGTGCTATCTGGAAACAATTGTGAATGGGTGATTTCTGATCATTCGGTTTCACTTGGTTACATATGAATTGTCTTTACCTTTAAAAAATCAGCAAACGCATAATATTTAATGGAAGTTGGTAGATTATTTTTTTTTTTAGTTTGTAAATTAAATCCGTTTTGTTATATAGTCTTCAAAATGCCTCCCATAATCTTGGTATTTATAAACATTTTTGCTAACTTTAAAATAGTTTTAAACTGTTTTACAAGTTAAAACTGACAGTTATTTAGCTATGCCGAATATCTTTTTAAAAGACTGTTCTTGTTTTGGTTGTTATTGGTATCCAGTTTCGTGTTAACAAAGGTATGTTATAGAAAATGCAATGAGGGTGTGTTTCTTGCGTAAAGGTGTATTAAGTTGGTATTAAAAGTTTTTGATGGCTTAAGATTAATACAATAATGTTTATGTAAGTTTTGACTACATGCTTAGATGTTCGGTACCCAAGTAAAATGTTTTAATTAGATCGATACATATGTTTGTGAATGTATATGTTCGATGAATCTGCATTAAAGATGGTTTGCTGACATCATTATCTGTAATGTTTTTGTTACCACAATTAATAGTTTACTAGATTTATAGTGTACATTTTAGCTCGTCTGTTTTTCGAAGGAAAAATACTATCTATTGTCGTAACTCCGGCGTCCGCGTTGTTGTCGTCGTCGTTATTCGTCGTCCGGAATCTTAGCGTTGGCCATAACTTCTCTTCTGTTCAATATACAACTTTAAGATTTGGTATGCATATTCATCTTGACAAGGCCTATCCAGACATATGCAATTTTTTTCAATTATTGACATTGACCTTTGACCTTTTTAATTTTAAAATTTAAAAAAAAGGGTTTGTGGCAAGATATTTCCGTGGACTTTTGACCTATTTTTGTAATGTTTAACAAAAAACTTTAACGTTGGCCGTAATTTCATTACTATTTGACAAACCACTTTTATTTTTGGTATGCTTATTCATTTTTGCAAGGGCTATTCAGATATATCTCAACATTTCATGTATCGACCTTGACCTTGACATATTTTTGATGAACTTTTGAAAAATTTAAATGCCTGTCTTTCAGAACCGTCCCTAACAGGACACTGATATTTCACATGTGAATTTCTTGTGCCAAGACATTTCTATCATTGTTAACTTTTAGATTTTTGACTTTGACCTTTGAACTTTGACCTATTTTTGAAATGTTTAACAAAAAACTTTAATGTTGGCCATAACTTCTTACTATCTGACATAAAAAAATTATTTTTGGTATGCATATTCATCTTATCAAGGGCTATTCAAATATACCCCAATATTTCATCTATTGACCTTGACCTTTGACCTTTTTTGCTGTAACTTTTGAAAACTAAAATGCCTGTCATTTCAGAAACGTACTAACAGGGCACTGATATTTCACATGTGAATTCATTGTGACAAGACCTTTCCATCAATGTTACACTGTTGGACTTTTGACATTGACCTTTGAACTTTGACGGTTTTTTTTAAATGTTTAACAAAAAACTTTAACGTTGGCCATAACCTTGACCTTTGACATGTATACTGGTTTGTCATCATATAACCTTCCAGCTGGCTTGCGGTAGGTCGGTGGTTCTATCCGGATGCCTCCGTACATTCGGGGTCTTCCTCCACCTGGAATTAGCTGGACGTCGCTATATGACTGAAATACTGTCGAAGCGACGGTAAACTCAAATAGTCAAATCAAGTCTTGTCATCATATAAACCTGTGCAGGCGTGATTTTGGTCATGATCTTAAGCCAGATAAAAAAGAGCATTAAAAAAGCTTTTAAAAACAAGAATGTCTTCAAATTTTACAGTTATGTGTTGATTATCAAAATCTCGATGGATTAGCAATTAGTGATTTTTGTTGACATATTTTACATCTTTGTGTTGTATACATTCTATTCCATGCATAGGTCAAGGTCATCCTTCAAGGTCAAATTTAAAGGGTATGGTACTTTAACTTTGCATTTAAAGGCTTACAGTTTTAGTTGTGATTTTCAAGGTCAACTTTTTTTAAATGTTGAACAAAAATGTGTAACTTCAGCAAATACAAACGAGCATTGGCACCCGCATGCGGTGCTCTTGTTACATCTAACGTGACCTCCCCATGTTAAATGTCCATATACACGTCATCTGACAATTTCAATATCCCTTCCAAAATTGAATTCAATGAAGATTACAACTATCGGTTGCTGCTAACTGTTATTGTAGCAACTGAATGAATATTTCTGGTTGATTTACTCGGCTAATGTATCGATGGACAATATTAATCTTGGATTGAAAATATGTGGTACCTCCCTCGAGTGGATATGATATTTATGAAATAGTCCAAAATGGTTGGAGAAGCTCTCTGCCTGCGATAACTACAGGAGGACGAGTAAAACCGTTTGGGGTGGATGTAAGAACTTTATTTCCTGGACAACATCTATGCTTAGATTAGACAGACGCGGGTAAATATGTTATTTAGAATCATACGTTTATCCTGCACTGGCCTACTTTTGAACGTCTGAGTTCACGTACATGTGTCTAAAATTCAAATAGCACTTTTTGCACGGAATTCTACGTTTTGCATAATATTTCTGTCTTTCAATTGGAAGAAATGCAGCTTGAATGCATTTTGCAAATTTATCACTTAAAGGCAATTATATCTAGGTGAAACTTCTTAGAAACGCATAAGGAAAAAATAAAAGATTACGTTGGCTTTAATTCCCCTCTGAGATAACGTGGATGTAACTGTATTAAATGCAACTGATTAAGTCAAAACATTTTCGAAAAAAAACATTTAAATTAGTTTTTATTATATCTGAGATAGAGTATCAAATATTGCGGCAATTGCTTTAGAAGGAAATCAACATCGAAATAAATGGGGACAAAAGAAAATGTGCATATGACAATAAGGGAGTTCTTTCTGTTATTCAATCCGCGGGGATACTTTTATTTGCTGAAATTTGCATGTGCATTTTTTTTCCTTTTTAAATTTAAAAAGCCGTTGCGTTTCTCAGAGGCCGCTCGATGTTTGCAGCATTGAATGACAGTTGTTCGAATTTGGTAGTTTTTCAATTTTAGGGAATTTTCTCATCGTCGTACATACAATGCGATTCTCAGAGGCCGCTCGATGTTTCGCAGAATTATATGTTCGTGAAATTTTCTTGTGTTTATAAGTACTGTTAAGTTAATTATATTTAATTTGTTAATATATTGAATTAAAAAGTACCTTTTAGTCTAAAGGTATAATAGGTTTAATAATGTTTTGAATGTTAACATAATGATTTTTACAAGCGTGTTTATGCTGTTGTTGTTGTTTCTGTAGTCGTTAATCATCATACTACATTTGTTTGACATCCATTTAATATAGTATTTGCAGATGGCCAGGTTTCGTACTTCTTTAGTGACACACGGAAGTAATCATGTCCTGCAGCGCTGCTGTGTGTAAAAAACAAACAAACTCGGTGTTCTAAAATCTTCGGTCAGAAAGTATTGGTTCAGCTAGAAAACCAAACGTTAAAATGGATAAACATGTCGTAACTTGCTATAATTAGATTATTTCGATTTAGAATGTGGAAGATTACTTTGTCGGATACATTGTGTTCCACCAACATTAGGAAATGAAACAATTCACTAAAACAAGATCGTTTTCTGTTCAGTTTTTGTGAAAATGTATGATGTTAAGAGAGAACTTTCAGCTCACCAGAGCACATCATACTCAAGGTGGATTACTTTGATGACCCTGTGTCCTTCGTGGTGCATCACAAATCGTCCGTCGTCAAAAATATGTTTTAGTTTCGATTCGGAAACAAGTTCTTACAACAAATATTATTCATCGTGACGGTTTCTGGGTTGGACCAGTACATAGCGTCTTGGAACGTTATGAAAGTCCTTTGGCCTTTACTAGGTTCGAACCTACAACCTTCGGATCTGCTGTCGGATACGTTACCACTGGACCACGACGCCAATATTCTTTAAAATGCATGTACATCTCTAACACCACGTGGCCGAAAAGTTTGCATGAATTATCCTTGGGTGGCCCATCACAAAAGTTGCTTAAATTAACATGATTCTGAACTCTGGTTTCCATGTAAACTAACATAATTATGTTTAAAAATAAATTAAGGTATTCTCAGTCCTCTGAAACCAATTGTCAGAATTTGACATTACTTGTCATAAACTGTGGAGTCGGCTAGTTTCCTATTATAAAACGTTTAAAAATATTAATAAAATTATCAAACAATTTTGCAAATCGCATCTCCTATTGTGGTAAAATGTCTTAATGACTAGATCTTTGTTGCCATATGACCTGAATAAAAGTATCATATCTGAAATTTGAATGAGGTTAATGCTGAATGCAACCAGATAACATAAAATGACCTGAATTGTTTTGATAAGATTTACGGTACTGGGAAGAGTGTTCTGGGGTCACTATGACCCTTTTGTTTAACCTCATGATTATTCATGAACAAATGTATGATTTGATGAATATTCATTTACTGAACTTAAAATAGTAAATTAATTCATGGATTTTTTCTCTGTCACATAAATTGTGTAGAAATTGAGCTTCAATATACGGGGGTTGTTCGATATGTAATGTGTGTTGTACCACAGCGCGATACATAACACTCTGCACGATTTCGTGGATGTTGATACGCCTGAATAGCTCTATTAAATTCCTTTCCAACGGTATAAACACGAGCCTTCAGCTTAACGCAGTTTTAAACTAATCGTAATTTTAATAGAGCCAGTCGTTGACCACTGTTGTAAAAATGGTTGGGAAACGGGTTGAGAATATTGAAGAAGTTAGAGCTTATATAAAGTTCGCACAAAACTCGGTCATTCGATAAAGCAGATTTTACTGGGGTCTGATAAGGTATCTCATGAGACAGTTCGTAGGTGGAGAAAGAAATTTCTGACTGGCACAGAGTCCGTCAAAGATGCAGCAAAATCTTGCCGACCTGTGACTGTAACAGGCAAGACAAATGTCTCGAAAGTCAGGGAAATAATTGAAAGTGATGGCAGGTACACGATTCGTGATATTGCCAAAGCTGTTGGTACGAGTACAAACTGCTTAGCAATTACACAAAATGTTTCCAAAATTCAATCACAGACAATTTGCAAACACTGTTACCGGTGACGAAAATATGGGTTCACTATTTCGAACCAGTCAGAAAAATTGGAAACAAAATATGGCTACCCAAACACGATAGAACGCCTATAGTTGCCAAAAGGAACATGAGCACAAATACGTTCCTTTATTGCATATTCTTCACATGTGACGGTGTCGAAGGGCAAGTGTTACAGGTCGGTATTATCAAGATGTTATACTAAAATAGCTCAAGAAATATTATCAGAAACGACGCCCTATGTCAGGATTTATGCATGTTTGTCTACTTCATGATAATGCTCCATCATATACATCTGAGCTTGTGAAGCAATTTTTGAAGTCGGAGGAGGTTACCGTCTTGCCACACCCTCAATACTCTCCAGATCTTGCCCCATGCAACTTTTTTTCCCAAAAACTTAAAAAAATCTTATCTGGTCGTCGATACAAGTCTCGACAGACCCTTGGCTCAGCCATCAGTCAGTGCCTCAGAGGTCTACCTAAATCAGCGTACCGTGACGCATTTCAGAACGGATTCAGAGAATATCTTGAAAGGGATGTAGTGTTCATTTGACTATTTGAGTCGAATGCTTTTGAAATATCATACAATAAACATTACATACCGAACAACCCTCGTAGTATGAGAAAACAGAGGAGATTATTCTGGTTGGAGAGCTTTTATACGTCAAAATGATTCTATATGAAGAATGGTGTTAAAACTAATTATGAAATGCATTTACAGCAAACTTGCCCTGAATCCCATCCATCGACATGTTCATCAATAATAGTTACTATGAATTGTTAGTATATATTGAATGTCTGTCCAGTGCAACCTCTCCATAGAAACATTTGGCATTTGGTCGCACAGAATTGTGTTGCTCTGGAGAGATGTGACTCTGTAGAGGTTGTGATATTTAGATCCCATAGATCTGATAATTGAAATATGAGATGTCGAGAATCTTAATAATGTTCTTTTTCAATTAAAGCAACATTATATGATTCGAAAGGTTTAGATTTTCCTAATTAATGAATAATTGTATAAACATTCAGACGATAAATTCGACACTTTATAACAATTCTGACATAATTATTGTAAATGATACTTCGTACGGACGCATATATTCTTTTTATACATTAAAGCATATTATTCCTTAGTGCAAGGTCTTTAAACGGAGATGTCAGCGTAAATTAAGTATTCTGATACATTTAAGACAAACAAAAACATACTATATCAAAGCGCTGAAGGCACTGAAGTTGTGTGTTTCTCAAGTGGAACATGGTTTGACGAGCTGCAGTTATGCGGGGTAACTTAGTTTTGCCAAATATCAAACTCATATTAAAATAATAAACGATTGTTCATTGTAGGCTATAAAAATTGGTAGTGTAAGAGTGGCGAAGTGCTAATTGTTAACAGTCTGTTGAAACAAATGATGCGTTCATCTTTAATTTCTTGTAATGACCATGTTAATGCAACCTTAAAGTCGATTATAGGCATCGCGCGAAAATTTGACCCCGTTCAGACCCCCGTTCATTAAATTTACTCTGATAAACAAAATAAATACGACAGTACTGTTCTCTTAGCACTATCAGCGCTTTGATTTGTACTACCGAGCGACGACACAGTTTCTATTTATTGATGCAAATCAATGGCTCCATACTGTGTCCTTAGTAACATTCAGATATCAGCATTCTATAGAGAAACAAATTACCCCTGGAGGTACCTCTGATATATCTGAGATAGGTTGGTGTGATTATAAGTTAGGTTACACGGATTTGTATCGGAATTCTAGCTTTCTATATGGACCATTATTGTAACACCACTAAATAACCGAAACCTGCACATCCAACATCCTAATTCAGGCACGAGCCACCTTTGCATCGAAAGAAACTATACTCCTTCGCATGATAAGGTGAAAGTTACGCAACATCATAGGGAAAATAGTTCTTTTGTTCTTTTATGCTACACACAATTATTGTGTCCTGTAAATATTTATTTTTACCCAAAATTGAGGTTTGCAACACTTTGGCTGAATCTCAGCATACCTGTGTTGTAGAATTCTCTTCAATCGGTCGATCATTCATACAAAATGAAGAGGTTATTCGGTTTTAAATGTAATGAATGGGACCCCCAGAATGTAGGTACTATAGTTGTGAGGGACTACGTCAAACACAACTAATAAATCACATAAATGCGTTTCTCCTTAGCTTTTTCGTATAATAAAATGGCTTTAGGAAAGCTATTTAAACAGGAAAATATATGCGGAGTCAAATGCAGTCAAACTGTTATTTTAGGAACACCGGAGTTCTGGTAGCCTACTTCATTAAAACCAAGAAGCAAGTATGAAATACAGACTTTGTTTAACGAAATGGAGATCGCTTTAAAATCATCACGCTTTGTTAGTTTAAATTTGAAGGCGTGACATAGTGTACAATCTAACACAAATCGTGTCTTTCAACATATATAGTAAATATAGTTAAATTTGCAAGAAAACGGTTCGCAGAGCGTTCACGACGTGTCTTTGTAGTAAAATAACGTTATTTATGACCACTTGCTCGTATTGCGTGTTAACCAAAGTAACTCTTAAGCTAACAATTTCTTATGTTCGTTATTCTGCAACTACTTCGTACACATTTACTTTTAATCTTATACATTTTTCGTGATATATATATAATTTCTAAGAAATTCCCTGGCATATATATATATATATATATATATATATATATATCTGCCATGGAATTTCTTAGAAATTATAGTCTATTACTGTATTAGCATAAAGTGGCTGTTTCCCTTTTATTGCCAACAGGACTGGGGAACCTGTCCTACACAGGGGACAGCGTATTTGCCAACAAACGGCAAATAGGCAGCAAAAGAGTTAATAAATTGGACGTTAATTCTTTGAGATGTTACATTATCTTAACTACTGTCCAGTATTCCATTTACATTGTTTGAATGGGTTTAAGAATGTTTTAAGGACTAGATTTTTTTGTGAATGAGTGAAGCATGTTATACGAAAGTAAAGTAAATGAAATAAAAAAGAAATCAGTTATAACCTTAATCATACAGTTCTAGGAAATATCATTCTTTGAATTACTATATTAAATATAAAGTTTTCATTGCAATTTCTATATCATTTTTTTCTATTATATAAAAAATATGGCTTTTTTTTTAGAAAATGTTTGCATTTAAATTTAAATGAAGATTATTCATATTCATATAAAAGGATTAGTCTGAGAAAGTAGGTATACATCTTAAAATGTTCTGATCAATATTCAACTGGAGACAGTGTTTCTGCTTTCGAACTGTACATTCGAGCAAATTATATCGCAATTCTCGAAACATCAAATGTTTAAATTGACACTTAAATGTGATCATGGTTATCTAAGACAAAATGAAATTCATACATATTGTGGGAGAAGAAATCATAGAGTAGTAATATAACATCATTGATAATTTCGACTTTAAATATTAAACATGTCAATAATGAAAATGGCATTTCTTGTAATCATAAACAAACACTATCTGCTTCAATAGGTGATGTTTGTTTTGTTGCCATACCCTTCGTAAAATTTACTTGACAAATTAACCGAAAGGGGATTGAACAAATCTATCTTTTACTGATACCCGAAACGGTTATATCCATGTAAATGATAATATGAGGCAATTATACAACATTTACTATTTTAAAGACATGCTTGGCTCGTATCATTTCAGGTGTATATCGGTTAATTTGTTTTCGATTCATATTTTGTTTCGTAAAGTATATTTCCTCGAAATTAACACGAATATTGACTGAATAAAGAACAGTGCATACCATGATCAGACTTAACGTATATGCAGGCTGATCTTGGTCTGCACTGGTTGCAAAGGCCGTCACGACTCGCAAATTCCAACACAGAAATTGCTGGTTATGTGATTCCCTATATTTTATCGTAATTGTTTTGTCTTTCTTAAATATCTTCTTTTAAATGTTTATCGGGGTTTTAACTGATTATATATTTCCTATTCCAATTCCCCAGATACGATGTTTTGTTTGGATTTTTGTAACCTTTTCTATTAGAAATGGTATTGATGTCAATCCCCGTTTTCTTGCTTGGTTTATTAAAACATGACTTTTTTAATTATTATTTAGAGAATAAAAGATCAGAAAAAAGATAATAAGTGGATAATTAGGTTAAATTTTAAACACTATTCTTCTCCATGTTGTAAGGTCAACTGCGGATTGTTCCCCGACCACTGTCGACCTTTTACGGGGATTATAAACGGGGATAACTACATAGGAGCCTCATATAATAATAAAAAAAATATTCCAACTTTCTTGATTACTTTTTTATATCAGAATTTCCTATCGACCGTGTTGTGTTTTATTGTCTTAGACAAGTTAACTGTCCAAATACAACGTATATGCTTGTTTGTGTATTCTGTATTATGATTTGTCGACCAAGTTCCTTTCTTATGAATTGATTTGTTTCTTATCAGATTTGCTCTTCTGAGAGATGTCTTCTACTTGTACTCTCTACGTAATTCTATGAAAAACAATCATTGTCTGTATCTGTTGTGACAGTCTGATGTTCATTTCGACATATGAAAAAAAATGGAAAAGGAGATGTTTACGTCCACTGCAATTACAAAGCAGAACAAGCATTTACAGACAAATTGCTTGTTTGCACAAAGATTATCGACATCATATTTCTTAGTGAGGTTTAACCCTTTGTGTCAGTATAATCATTGTCTCCACTTTATAATGTTTTTTTGTCATTGTTTAGAATTACTCGGTTTCGATATATCAAAGCACAAAATGCACTGAGAGACTGTCGGCAGATTTACATGAAAGAGCAATTAACGGAGACTGACACATTGCTTTGAAGCTGATTCAAGTGGGAACATCTATTGGATTCACTCCAGTGAATTAAGCTGATTTGCCGTCAATACTTGTTGCACAAATTTGTAGGGATGCAACACTTAAAAACATTCGTTACGTCACGACGTTTTAGTTCATATCTCGTCAGTTACGACCGAATTAATCAGTATATGACAGTAATAGTGTATAACTTATTAAACGATGCAACGCATGGATATGTTTCATAATAATCCAGAGTGAAGACCATGTGCCTTGATTACATTCATAAGTTCCATATATATGGAGGTCATGACCTTTCTTCAGTAATAAGCACGCTGCTTTAAACCTGGTGTAGATTATATCTGTAATTTATTATATGTAGAATTTTAACAATGTCTTTGATAATTAAACTATATGCAAGCTTACCTATTTCAAAGTAAAGAAATGCTATTGGGGGAACTTTAAAAGCCTTTAGCTGTTTTGATCAAAACGTCTACGTAGCAATCAACATTGTCAATTATCAACTGTTACTTTTTTTTCTTATTTTAACAAGACTGTCCCACTACTTTTATGTAAACATAATAACTTGATAATGTCTATACTTTCATTTTATTAAGTAATTTTCAGTACGTATGAACATGGAAAACAGCACGGCTTGCTGTTTTAAACATTGGGGCTTTCTACAGTAGCAAAAGTTACAGTATCCAAAACAATGTACAACAAAACAATGGATCATGCCTTAGGATTGTTTCAACCATGCTGAAAGAAGTGCTTAACTAGGTTAAGGAGATAACAGAAGGCATCAGATTGAGGTTGTTTGTTTCTATGTTTCTTCATTTCAGAGAAAAATTGGCTTGGTTGCTGGTTTAACAACATTTGCTTGTTTACGATAATGTACGTCTTCACGTAATACAATATAATAGATTAAATTAGGGTCCTTGGTTTATTTTCAGCAAACAATTTGTGGTATTAATAAACAGAGGGAGGTAAACATGCAGTGGTAATTTAATTTCTACGTTTGTTTCCAATGAAATATTCGAAATTTTAATGGTATCATTTAGAAAATCCGACTTTAACACATTAACCGATCAATCATATCTAGATATAAAATTCTTTGAAACCCCTTTTGGAAAAAATTAAGGGTTTTTTTTTTTTTTTTTTTTTCAATATATTTTTATGAGATCTACAAATTAATTTGAATAGGAAAATTTTTTTTCGTTCGACCCATGCGGCAAACATAAAATTACATAATATGAACATGACGGTAATATACAAATGTATATAAACGCATGTAGAACATAAACATAGTACAAAAACATAAATATAGACTTTCATATCAAATGCAACACAATACATGTACAAATCGATACAAACGTATATAGATCACATAACATAACATAACATACTTGATTGATTAAAGAATTAATTAAATGAATTAATCCTGGACCGGAATATAAACAACAGTAAACATTAATAGAAAGAATATATGGGGACAATGAAGCATGCGCATATGATTATATGTTACTGACTTCTCATTTGAATAACAGAGGCAGTAATTTCCTTAGGACATGCTATATCCTGGGCAAACGAAGCTTGAAGGGTATATATATATGTGTGTGTGTGTGTGTGTGTGTGTGTGTGTGTGAGCCACAGCGTGGTCATATGGTCGGTCGCTGCATTTATTTTCTTGACTTCCTCTTTCTAAATAAAATCAGTTATAGCTCTTTGTTGCTTCTTTTTTTAATCAATACACTGAATATGTGTGTATATATATAATGTAATGCCCTACAGGGATTACCTTATTTGTTCTTCTGTCATTCTTTGTATACATGTATTTAAATCATTTTAGGTGCTTATTACTGGCGACACTACATTCAGCTAGTTGTTCTCCTTGTTAAATTTACAGGTAGACAACTTAACTCAAAATAATATGCCAGTTTTTCTCAAAATCATTCACTTTAGAATTGATCCCCCTATGTTTTCCACGGTAGAATCCTGTTGATGTCATGGGTTTTCGCGGCTGTACTTTATCCATTTTAAGCCGCATTTAATGTAAATCTAGTCAGTATTTCCTTGTCAGAATTGTTTATTCCATGTTTGAATTTAGTCTGACACACTTATTGTATTCGATCACTTGGTAGAAGGATCGTATTTTTCTTATGTTATTTAGCCTTGTTCACGTTGTGAGCATCGTCCGCCATTTTGATTTTTATGTGTGCAGTTACCTAGCAACTGCATCGGCGGGTATATTTGATTTTCTTAAAGAATATATACAGAATTAGAACATGAATCAACTGTCAAATTCAAGGAAGCGTAGTTTCGAGGTTATTGTTAGTTTTCTTATAATTTATTTTATATATACATTAAGTTAAGAGTTATTAATGCCATGTATTATACAGGCTTCCATTTCTGTGAGCTTTAAGCCCACAGTTCACGCAGTGAGCTGTGTGTCTACAGATCACAGTGTGGGATGTGAACCTCACATTTGTGGGCTGTGTACCCCTGTTTAGTATAAATACCGAGTCCACGGGTAGTTCGGGGACTCCAACGCTACTGAATTCCACGCTAGGCCGCATTTTGACTGTTTTATTTTTTTCTCATTGAAGTGGTGCATTTTCCCAGTCAAACTTAGGTTCGATGCTTTAATAGTGTATTTATAAGGGAATATCCTGTTTATTTCACAGTCGCGCCCTGAGCCTATATTTCTATGATTATTTTTTAATAGAAATACTTATTCTAGATAACGATACAGTTGTAAAGCATACTTGGTAAACTATATATACGTTGATGTTTAAAACTTTATTGTCAGCTTGTAGCCCACCGTACGTTTTGTTATAAATTTATAGTATTTTAACGGGTAATAATAGATCTAGAAGTCTACCTCGCAATTTTCCCGACGTTCTTACTGGTTGATCGAAACGGTTTATGTTATCGCACACGTAAATTTAGATTTACATTTGAGTGATACAGCCATTTGGTTGTGATTGTGAGTGAAACTCGAGTCGTGATATCTGATGTGATATAGATCTAGATATATTATATTTAAGTTACTTACTTTCATTTATTAAATTTGTAAACATTGAAAAGTCTTTATTTACTATTAAGTCCCTGTGAGAATACACGGCCTGTTAGATCTAGTTACTAATTTAAAGCCACTCAGTTATTAAAGTTGGAGTCCACACAACACAGATAGTTAAAGACTTGGAGACCTGTCGGGGGTAAAGCAAGAGACGGCCATCTTAGACCTAGGGTGACCGGCAGCAGTGATCCGGCAGTGTTCCATACGAGCCATTTTGACGTTGAGTAAAGCAGGCGCACCCATAGGGCGTAACAATATTACGTAATGAAGGTTGACACCCACCCTACACTTCCTACATTTTACTTCTCTATTAAAACGTAAATAGGGGTTTATTTTAGCTTCAATGATAGTTTACGTTATTGCTGTTTTCATTCTCTGTTACTTGTCTTGACATTTAAAGCATACCTTTTCAGCTTGGGTATTTTTGTTTCATTTTCTTTCTGTTTCTTTTTGTTATCATCATTATGTTTTGCTAGACCACTGCGTTTCTAATAGCCACTCGATCTATAGGATCATTTAATATGGTCAATTTGTTTTGAACAATTTCATTTAGGGAAAGTTGCATTATAGCTGTACATGTTTGTGAAAATGAGTTGTCGTAGTAAACAGAATCAAACTCTGATGAATATGGAACTTACAGAAACTTGTTTAGAATATTATATATAAGAGTTTGTTGTATTTTGAATATAAATACTATAATCAGCATTAAAGACGAACGAAATGTGTTTTTATCATTATTCAAAGTGATGTATTATTTTGATGTGCAATTGTTAAAGTTGTGTTTGTTATTAAAGGTGATTAAGCTGTTTTTATCTAGTGATATATGAAACTCAGAAATTTCCAGATGCAAAATACTGGTCCAACAAAATGTGGATGGATTAATATGTTTTCAATCAACATAAAGAGAGATAAGAAAGGGTCTACGGAAAAGCCTATTGGAGAACGCACTAGCCTTTCAACAATGTAAACCAGGTTTGATGCCGGGTTAACTGAATGTGTGAAAAGATAACTCATTTCTCTGATTTCCTCCAATATCAATGCAAGCTGCGCGATCAAAGCCCACATTTATCTTTTAAATTCGAAATTGCTCTCTATCCAATCTTTTTGAAACAGATGCAAGTGAAATTAAGAACATGATGTGAGTGAGTCCGTTCCCATTTCCCATCTCCCATTGGCACAATCAACGGTTCAATAATTACCACATCAGAGTGTAATAAAATGATTTATGATGATTTTTTATCAATGCGAAATGTTACTTGTTTCATTTGAGATGATATTTATGTCATCTGATTGCGCTATACCTGTATGTCATGTATGGATTATTCACAATCGTTATTTTTATATATTATTATTATTATTATTTATTATTTTTTATGCAAAAGAAAAATTAAACAGAGTATGCAGAAAATGTTTCGTCTTGAAATGTGTGTGTGTAAGTGTACGAAATGTATATATATCATCATCGATGTTTTGTACATGTCAGCTGCTCTTTTTTACAATATGTGTTTTTAAAGAATAAAAAAAGACAAAGATAAGTTTATTTTATTTAATTCATGTTACCTGTAAAATTATTACGCCGACGTTGGGACAAAAAATACGATTTATTACTTCAATCTATCAATTCTAAAAAAACGTCCTAATAAAAATCATATCTTTTGAAAAATAATAATTTCATTAAAACACGGTTGTTACCAAATTGTCTAGAACAAATTGCGTATCCCTAGCTGTTTGTCAACTGAAGTTCGATTAATTGGAAATCGAAAATCAATCGTATGTACAAGTATTCAATGATTGCTGATTTTACAGATGTTAGTTTGATGAGAATATTCAGATAATATATCTTTTCTTACAAAGCAATAGGTATAGAATTGGAAATGCACTAAAATCACTTATATAACATTTCAGTATGTTTTTTGTTTGTAATAAATCAACAAATTTCAAACATTTTTGGAATTGTCAGTTTAAACTGATTAAACTGATGCATTTAATATGTAAGAATATTTTTATTGTTTCAGATAATATATCACTGTACTGAATTAGATATCAAGAGTTGCCAAGGACATTCAAAAGTATGTTACAGGATTAAAAGATTCACAGTGTTGCGTTTTTTCTGTGTGGCTTTAAGCACTCATTAAAAGAGCTTTTTGTTTTCCAGAACAAATATCTACCAAAACATTTTTTAGGAGCATGAGAGTGCAATTATTAAACCAAAACACCATCTTAATAAAATGCAGACCTTGTTAAACGAGATAATTATTGAAATGTCAGTTTCAAAGACATTCGAATTAATTGTCTTAATTTGAACACGTAATAATTGATCACCAGCCGCAGCTGTAGAAGACTAAATAGTTATAGCAATAAAAGTCAAATCAAGTGTGTACAAAACATAGGCATAATCACCAAGCATATTTCACCAAGTATATAACTTACCTAATACATTATAGTACATATTTCTTTTGGTGTAAAAGATACGAGAATATACTTTACTCTCTAAGGTTAAGAAACACCAAAATTTATAGCTGTAATGGTTAACCATGATTTGCGGTCTAAATATATATGATCTTCACCACAATGAGTTCAGTTTACTTTGCAGGGCGACGAAAAGTTTAAATGCACCAGTCCTAATTGAATGACTTGACTTGATTTGACTATTTGAGTTTACCGTCGCTTCTACAGTATTTCAGTCATATAGCGCCGTCCAGCTTGATACAGGCGGAGGAAGACCCCGAATGTATGGAGGCATCCGGGTAGAACCACCGAACTACCGCAAGCCAGCTGGAAGGCTTCCTCACATGAAAATCCGAATGACCCTGCCGGGATTCGAACCCAGCCGGTGAGGAGCTGAGTGAGTGTTAATATCAGCGACTTTACCCTCTCGGCTACGGAGGCCCCACTAATTGAATGAAATGTACATAAGGACTTTAAGAATGCTTCTTTATATCGTCTTTATTCGATATTTTCATTCGTGATATTCAAACGATTTTAGATTATTTTGAAATGAAATAATAAGGAGGTGATTTGTGCATTTCATTTGTAATTATTATGCTTTGTACCATAAAATTTTGATTAACAACCATCTCAGTTTACAAAATTAACACGGTATAATGAAGTTCTATTTGAGCAAGAAAAGAGAAAAGAAAAGAGAAATCCCAATAAATGTTTTTAGTGATTGTTTTGTGATATTGTTAAGATTTTGCTTGAAAAAAAAACTAGTTTTTTTACATGCCCATATTTCTCTTTCTAAACCAATTGTTTCAGATATAAAACGCATTAGTAATTGAGAAAGTATATTGCGTATTGAATTGAAGCATTAAAGTAAATAGAGATTTAGTATGTACGATTACAAACCGGGGTTAAAATTTGAATGTTTCAAGTAATATAGTTCTATATAGGGATAATGCACGTTTACCCATCCTGTTTTGTCGGATCTTGCCTTACAAAATATTCAATATATTTTTGTATTTTTGAGACAATATGGTATAGAGGGTGTACCGTTTGGGTTTGTCTCAATGCAATTTAATTAAAGACAATCCTGAGCATGCAATATAAAAGAAATGTGTCTTCTTTATTCTTGGACACATAATGGCATATCCAAAATACACTGATTAAAAAGTAATCAAATAAATGCAATCCATGCATTCCATGCTTATAATCAATGCATCTTATATCTTACAAAAAGCTTGAAAGTAATATTGTTTTGTGGCGACAGATGAACAGATGAATTTTAACTAAAAAGTGTTCAGAACGACATTAAATTTGTCTTTATTTACGGGTTCCAATCGGTGAGGAACAAAATGAAATAAAAAATAATAGAAATAAACACATCAACCCTTAGATACAGTGACCCTTTTAACGAGCCTACTTGTAAATAAGTTGCTTACGCTTTCATCACATACAGTACTGACGTAAACAACGATAATCCTGTAATTCATACATAGTGAGATCAGTCTTAAGACAGTATGATTCACATTTTTTTGCAATTTTACCATTTAAGGGAAGTGATTGTTGCAGACTACTTGTCAGCGACAGAAAAAAATAGTATGTTATTTATGAAACGTTTTATCGCATTGAGCTATTTGGAGTTTTTTGGTGAAATAAATGTTATGACTATTTTGCCCTCATCATGCATTTTGTGATAGCCTATGTTAACATGAATACAATTAATCAAATCAAATGAAAAAAACATTCATATTTTTTCACTAATATTAGAAAATGATTAAATAATTATGTAAATAAATATAGGGAAAAGTAAAATATGAAAGATTTTGTTCCCCAATCAGCATCATAGAAATAGGCTTAAACTAAACTAATGCATTTTAATAAGTGGATTTTTTGTTGTTGCCAATGGGTTTTTTTTTTTTTTTTTTTGGTTAAACCGGAAATCAAAGGAAACGAAAAAAATACTACTTTTATAATTTATCAGTTTAATTATTAAATAAGACAACATGGTCATTTGTAAAATCCTTTTTGTCGGGTGTCTTTGGCAGTAATTATGGTATTATGTATTGTATTACTAGTATCATTGTACATTTTGTTTGGTTTGTACAAATTCTACACACATAGACCACAGTATCGACATTATCAATCAAGTACCGTGGTCCATTTGTAATGTTCTATGATTAAGGATCCCACGTGTGAAAGGTCCATCCCTGCTGAGCTCGAGATTTTCTTTCTTTTTTAAGGAAAACCTACTTCTGCCCAAAACACATCAATTAATTAATTTAAAGGTTCATAATTTGCAAATGTGCAAACTTGATTTTATGGAAGTGGATGCTATATAGGAATCACGTTTGTCGCGTCCTGTCACGTCACGTCATGCCCTACGCACACATTATACTAATTAGGAAATACGAAAATGTCCTATGAGAAATCCAATATACATGTATATCAAAACTGAACTAACTCCAGAAGACGTTGTAAGTGGACAAAAACACGGAAACAGCACATAACATAAAATAGAGAAATACCATCTGTATTCAGTTACCGCCTTGGAACGACAAACAATGAACAATATGATCAACTAGGGTGCTTAAACCAGGTGTCAGGGAACCCAAACCTCGCACTAACAGTTAGCATTTCTCTGATATGAACGGTTTTAATAAAAATATCCCATTAAACTGAGCCAACTTACAGTAGGCACATGAAGACAATATGAGGCGCGTTTTTTTGACAGTTCGAGTTATAACAGTTTTATATACGCAGTAGATTCAACAAGTTGTGACCAAAATACTTTGCTAAAAGATGTTTATTGAAATTTACGAAACATCTAGTATTAAATATCTGAATAGAAATTGCAAATAACGTGCACAAAATATAGCGGAGGTGTAGAATTACGTTAACAAATTGTTTTCTAAACAAATAATACACAATACTTCAATTTGAAACACTAGAAATTCGACTAACCAGGTGTGTTCTGTTTAACCAAATGTGAAATGCACATATGCTTGTTTTCTTTAAATTTTAGTTATGTCATCCTACTATTTGGAATACCATACGCCTGTACACTTTCATATCATCATATTTCTACGATTATTACTTTAAACATTTCGTTAAATCTTTCACACGTTTGAGTGCTCAACATCCTAATGAAACGAACAATTAAGTTATTTGTTTTTTTCGAGGAAATTGACGGTTTAAGTTATTTTTTTCTGATATCTTATTACTCACTGGCAACGATCAAACGATCACATTATTAAATCTTGCTTTACAATGGATTTTTAAATGGATGTTAAATGAATCAAAAGCTAATCTCTCTCTCTCTCTCTCTCTCTCTCTCTGTGCGTGTGTGTGTGTTTGAAATGAAAGTAAATCAACGCAAGTCTTGTAAATTGTAGTTACTAAACAAAACATATATAGATTAATATTTTTATATAGCACCATCTTAGTGATTTAAAAACATGAATACAAGCAGCAGTACTTAGCTCTAAGTAATATTCAAAACCATAAATAAGATAGAAAACATATTCTACCATTCCTGATGTACTAAATATTCACGTACACGACCCGGTTGGCATAAATATTTGAAAAATAACTAACAGTATTTATGAAAAAAATATTTTAGTATTTTCATTAATAAAACAAGAATCCTGAACTTTGACCCTTAGTATTTAAGTAACACTTAGCGCTAAGTTTGGTTGGTACATATTGAATTCGTGTCTAAGTATACGTTTGTTTTGGCAAAAGAGATATGCTTATACTAGTATGGTAAAAGAACCTCTGTCATAAGTGCTATAATCAATCAAGTGTTCATTGTGATTTCATTCTCTTTTTAATTTGCAATCCTTATTTTTCTCAATTAGTTGCATATTTACTTAATAATGACAACAGAACCAATTAACATTTTGAGTTCAGCTTATTTTTGACGTCAGATATTTTCCAATATAGGCTTATAAACGAAAATACAATGTGACATTTATTCGAAACTTATTTAAGTAATGCATTACCGGATTTCTCTAAGGGGTTGCAAGCCAATCTCATAAGCACTACTACATTGCATTTAAGATGTAATGAAAGCGAAGTTAAGTTCATCGTTTTAGAATTTAAGTCTATTTTTGTATAATTTATTTAATAGAAAGAAACCTACTTTTTTAAAGAGCATTACGATAATCGAAGCATTGTGAGAAATTAACAGTAAACTTAATTACTCAATTGCTCCTTTTCATTCGTTGCAAATGTTCTAGAAGCTACAAATAACACCGGAACAAACAGTTTAATATCTTCATTTGGTGATGACGGAATAAACTAAGTTGCATATCATTTTGCGGAAAACATAAAATAAGTAAATATTTAAAACATATTGCCTTGATTGACATTTCATAAATGTACACTCACTTTTTGTCTTCACCAAATGTCAGCTACATCAATAATGTAACACAATGAAGTCAACTCGATTAAAGTTTTGTACCCATAACTTTCCTTAAACTCTGTGTGTGTGTGTGTGTCTGAAATGACATACAAATATGCCGGGTAAAAGTGTCTTTGTTAGACCTGAACTGGAAACCCAGTCACCCGTTTCACTAAACTTCGTTAAAACTTCATACAAACAAATTAGATCATAATCGCACAAACTGTCGTTAAGAAATGTGACGCAATCAAGAAAAAATACACACACAAATTATACTTATTTACATTTGGCAATAGAATATTGTTGTCCATGCCATGCTCTATCATATGTGCGGTCTAGTACACTGTTCACCTGGTTTGAGTTATCACTACTATCATTTATGATATTCTCCTACTTTGTCATATAAAGAGATAAGTGCGCACAGTAGCACCTGGTATCTTTATTTTCAGTGACTATACTTTTTTTTTTAACTTGCCATCACCCGATGGTATTGCAGTCATAGATAAATTAGATGCCCAGCTAATTACAAGTGGAAAGAAATCCCAGGGTATACATGTACACTATTTCAGGCATAGGAGGTACCTAGGTCAATGAATGGACGAGACTTCCGGTTTCTGAAAAACATGGCGGTGTTTTTTCGGGCTCTGATTAAAAATGTGATTATTCGTCTTTATTTCAATTGTTTCTTGACGTAAATGTGCCAAGGATGTTATAAATGAAGCAATTATTCATTGGAAAAGATGCGTCTGTGAACACTGAGAAATAGTACACGGTAATATTTTTTTCTGAGTGTTATGACAAAGCGCGGCAATCGACGGAAGAGACAAAAGTCCTCCCCGAGCCAAACACAGCGAGTTAAAAAATACCGATTTGGTGCGGTACCTGAGGAGGAAGGTGGAGGAAGTGATAGTGAGGCATCACTGTACTTTGAAGCGGTAGGTGGACAAGATTCTGATTTTGAATCATCTACAGAACAAGACATTATTACCCCTACCACACCCACTGAATTTCAAAACAAAAACGATATTGATACCCCAATCACTCAAGCAGAAATGTCCGAATCTTCAAAGCTTCCAGAAATTAATGTGCTCGAACTAGCCAGATCAATTGCCCCCTTGATTTTAGATGAGCTCAAACAATCGCTCATCAATGAAATAAAAAGGGAATTGAAAGCAGTGGTAATTGCTGAGACATCAAAATTGCAGGATGAGGTTCATTCCCTAAAAGCTGCTAACACTCAATTAAAACAATCTCTTCAGAAGACACAAAATGATCTAGACGAACTAGAACAATATGGCCGAAGAATGTGTCTTGATATATCTGGAATTGTAGGTGATTCTAGTTCAGAAAATGTATCAGCTAAAATATTGGATCTTACATCGGAGGCTGGCATAGCCCTCACCCCCGGTGACACAGACAGGTGTCACAGGAAGGGTCGTCCAAAAAACAATATGAACCGGAAAGTGATTATTAAGTTCGCCAACTCCGCAGCACGACAAGCAGTTTACAAAAATCGTAAACATTTCGGTCACGGTATATATGTTCAAGAAAACCTGACAAAATATCGCAAGGGTCTTAGTTATGAGGCCCGTCAACTGGTACGTTCAAAACGTTGCACAAAGACCTGGGTTTCTGGATGCAGAGTATATGTCTCAACTCCTGTATCTATAAACTCTATGAGTGACATAAAATCTCTCAAAATTCCGGCATAGTACAACATTTGACAGCTGTCAAACCGATTGTTTGTAAACAAACACTACGCCCAGTGTAGCCGCTTGTGTAGCTAGCTAAACGAGCGGTGTTTATCCAGGACAGCGATGTGCCCGTGCCACTACTGAAGGTCTACAACACATACATATGACTTACCTGTATTTTATTTCCACGACCCACGTAGCAGATATCAACTTTACAGGACTCCACTATCACTGTTATATTCCATTGTATATTATATCCACTGTTTCACTTTTTACAGTTGTTTAATCAAACATATCATCAAAATGTATATCCCAGTTTATTAATTTCTCTTTTTAATCAATATTCTATTGTGGTCACCATTTATCATCAAACCACAGTTCCAGTGTAGGATACATTGGTCAGCCAATCAGAGTGCTGTCGTTGTTTTTACTACCGTACATTTTTCATCAAAAGAAAGCAGTTTTAAACTTAAGGTATGTATGTTTGCGTGTTGAAATGATGGCTATCACAAACACTGTCGATTGGTACGAGATTTGCAAATGTTTATAATAACATTCAAAATCGCGTGTTTTGCGTGAATACGGGAATGCGCACAAAACAAAACATACACACATCCTTAGATCCGAGTATATATATCGTGCTCTATGTATAACAATATCAATACATCTTAAATGTATTAATATAATAATGTGTATATATTAATGTCTCACACTTGTCATGATATTTAGTGTTTGACAAAACCAGTTTCTGTAATTATAATCAGGTACCTATACATTTACCACAAAATGGTACTCCAAATAACGCAGTTTTTGATCTGCTGTGTATATTTATTTCGTACTATATGTATTATAGTATCATTGAATGTAAAATATATTTTATATTTCGTATCTATATAAAATTATATATATTAATAATTTACATTTGTCATTATA
>CM037792.1:47656491-47672616 GCA_021229015.1 Solen grandis | reverse complement strand
GTTCTGTAACATCTGCGTTAAGGCTTATTTATTACTTATTTCATTTCTAACTGCTAACAATATATATATAATCTTAAGCCTGTTTATAGAGTTTCTTTTAATGATAACTGATCTTCATGGTAAAAAAAAATCCCCAAAATTGTGAATATTGCGTTTTTTTCCCCCAAAAAAAGGGCTAGGGTGCCTTCCCCAAAATTGGAAAAAAGGTCCTGGGTTAGAGCGTCTGCCTCTGGAGGGGGAGGTTGTTGGTTTGATCCCCGGCCGTGACATACCAAAGTCAATAAAAATGGTACTGGTATAGCTCCCTTGCTTGGCACTCAGTATAAGGGTGGTTCCAGGACTGGTTAGCCCTGTGTCAGGATAATGTGAATGGGTGTGGCGTGATATTGCAGTGTGGTAGCACTATCTGTCTCAAGTAGACATAGTCTTCAAATGACTGAAATACTGTCAGTGGGACTTTAGATGCAACAACAAACAAACATATTTCAGATTTGTGACAAAGCACTTAGGTGGGGGCATTCGTGTCCTATGGACACATTTCTAGTTACTGAATTATTCCCGTTTGTGACCAGATAAAAATACACCCAAAAATAGTTCAAAGTATGTTATTGCTTTGATACTTTGTATACTTGTTCAGCAACATAAATGCAATAAGTAGAAAAGAGAAGACACTTTCATATATTTTGACATATACATGGCCCTTGAAAGATTAACTATGGCTTTTTTAGCTCACCTGAGCACAACGTGCTCATGGTGAGCTTTGGTGATCGCCTTTTGTCCGTTGTCCGTGCGTGTGTCCGTCCGTCGTTAACAATTCCTTAAACAACATCTTCTAAACTACTCACTGGATTTTGATAAAACTTCACAGGAATGTTCATTATGGGGCCCTTTACCAAAGTTGTTAAAATTATTTTGATTGGTCAAAAATCTAGGTCACAGGAGCTAAAAAAAGATTTTAAAAATGAAAATTTTAAAAATCTTCTCCGAAACCACAAAGCCTAGCCTTTTGATTTTTGGTATGTAGCATGATCTTATGACTCTCTACCAAATTGTTCAAATTATGACCCTGGGGTCAAAATTGGCCCCGCCCCAGGGGTTACATCATTTTACATAGAGTTATAATAAGAAAACCTTAGAAATCTTCTTGTAAGAAAGTATAAGGCCTGGAGCTTAGATATTTGGCATGTAGCATCATCTTATGGACTATTACCAAGATTGTTAAAATTATGGCCCTGGGGTCAAAATTAGGCCTGCCCCAGGTGTCACTTTTTTTTTTACATAGAGTTATATATGAAAACCTTCAAAATTCTTCTTGTGAAAACCCATAAGGCCTGGAGCTTAGATATTTGGTGTGTAGCATCATCTTATGGACCCTAATACCAAGATTGTTAAAATAATAGCCCTGGGTCGAATATAGGCCTGCCCCAGGGGACACTTGTTTTACATAGAGTAATGTAAGAAAACCTTCAAAATTCATCTTGTCAAAACCCATGAGGCCTGGAGTTTAGATATTTGGTGTGTAGCATCATCTTATAGACAATTATCAAGATTGTGAATATTATGGCCGTGAAAACTACATCTCATCTGAAATCACTGGACAGAATTTGATTTAATTTGGCAGGGATGATCTTTGGGTGAAGCTTCACAAAAGTTGCTGAAATTATTCTGATCAATAAAAAAACATGGCTGCCAGGGGCGTGGCTTATTTGCCGTATAATATGTATATAGTGAAATCTTTAAATGACATCTCCTCTGAAACTGCTGGACAGAATTTGATAAAACTTTACAGGGATCATCTCCTTCAAAACTACTGGCCAGATTTCAAAATGTTTTAATACAGACTGATGTTCCTTGGGGAATCATATATTCAGGTGAGCGATCCAGGGCCATCATGGCCCTCTTGTTTTATATATACTATAAAGCACTAAGAATAGTTGAGCGCACTGTCTCCCTGACAGCTCAACGTGCTTAAGGTGAGCTTTTGTGATCACCTTTCATCCGTCTTCTGTCGTGTGCCGTCAACAATTTGGCTTGTTAACACTCTAGAGGCCATATTTTTAGGCCAATCTTCATGAAACTTGATCAGAATGTTTGTCTCTTGGACAAGTTCGAAATTGTGTCATGTGGGGGGTTAAAAAGTAGGTCACAAGGTCAAATTTTATAACAACCTTGTTAACACTCTAGAGACCACATTTTTGGCCCAATCTTCATGAAGCTTGGTCAGAATGTTTTTCTCCATAAAATCTTGGACAACTTCAACTTTGGGTCATGTGGGGTCAAAAAGTAGGTCATGAGGTAAAATCTTAGAAAAACCTTGTTAACACCCTAGAGGCCATATTTTTTGCTCAATCTTCATAAAATTTGGTCAGAATGTTTGTTTCCATAAAATCTTGGACAAGTTCAAATTTGGAACATGTGGGGTAAAAAGTAGGCCACAAAGTCAAATCTTAGAAAAACCTTGTTAACACTCTAGAGGCCACAATTTTAATCCAATCTTCCTCAAACTTGGTCAGAATGTTTGTCTTGATGATATCTTGAACCCTTTAGAAAATGGGTCAGGTCGGATCAAAAAGTAGGTCAGTAGGTCAAATCTTAGAAAAATCTTGTTTACACACTAGAGGCCACAATTTTGATCCAATCTTCCTCAAACTTGGTCAGAATGTTTGTCATGATGATATCTTTTGTGGATGGGGTGAGAAAATTCCTGAATATTGTTTCACCTCATCATCTTAATTCTAAAGCAATCTGTTTTGTACAGGCAATGAATGATACTTTTCTCAGGTGAGCGATCTAGGGCCATCTTGGCCCTCTTGTTTCTTTTTTTTTTGCAATAACTCTTGCTCTACTTATTTTTTAAAATGGAATATTATTTATGGACCAAGCTTGACAAGAGGAATTGTTAAGTATAAGATCCAAAACACTGGCATCAAGATTTTTTAGTTATTTCCTTTTTAGCTCACCTGAGCACAAAGTGCTCAAGGTGAGCTTTTGTGATCGCCCTTCGTCCGGCGTCCGTCGTCAACAATTTGCTTTAAACAACATCTCCTCTGAAACTGCTGGACAGAATTTAATGAAACCTGGCAGGAATGTTCCTTGGGTGAGGCTCTACAAAAGTTGCTAAAATAAAGTTGATCCATGAAGAACTCTGGTTGCCATGGCAACAAAAAGAAAAATAATTTGAAAACTTTAAAAATCATCTCCTTCAAACCTACTGGCCAGATTTCAAAATAATTTGGTACAGATGTTCCTTGGGTCAACCTCTATCAAAGTTGCTAAAATTATTCCGATCCGTAAAAAAACATGGCCGCCAGGGGCGGGGCTTATTTGCCTTATATGTATATAGAGAAACCTTTAAACAACATCTCTGAAACCACTGGACAGAATTTGATTAAACTTGGCAGGGATGATCCTTGGGTCAACCTTCACAAAAGTTGCTAAAATAAACTTGATCCATGTAGAACTCTGGTTGCCATGGCAACAAAAAGGAAAAAAAAAAATGAAAACTTTAAAAATCATCTTCTTCAAAACTACTGGCCAGATTTTAAAATAAATTGGTACAGATGTTCCTTGGGTCAACCTCTACCAAAGTTGCTAAAATTATTCCGATCCGTAAAAAAACGTGGCCGCCAGGGGCGGGGCTTATTTGCCTAATATGTATATAGAGAAACCTTTAAACAACATCTCCTCTGAAACCACTGGACAGAATTTGATTAAACTTGGCAGGGATGATCCTTGGGTCAACCACCACAAAAGTTGCTAAAATAAACTTGATCCATGTAGAACTCTGGTTGCCATGGCAACAAAAAGAAAAAAAAATGAAAACTTTAAAAATCATCTTCTTCAAAACTACTGGCCAGATTTTAAAATAAATTGGTACAGATGTTCCTTGGGTCAACCTCTACCAAAGTTGCTAAAATTATTCCGATCCGTAAAAAAACATGGCCGCCAGGGGCGGGGCTTATTTGCCTTATATGTATATAGAGAAACCTTTAAACAACATCTCCTCTGAAACCACTGGACAGATTTAGATTAAACTTGGCAAGGATGATCCTTGGGTCAACCTTCACAAAAGTTGCCAAAATAAACTTGATCCATGTAGAACTCTGGTTGCCATGGCAACAAAAAGAAAAAAAAAATGAAAACTTTAAAAATCATCTTCTTCAAAACTACTGGCCAGATTTTAAAATAAATTGGTACAGATGTTCCTTGGGTCAACCTCTACCAAAGTTGCTAAAATTATTCCGATCCGTAAAAAAACATGGCCGCCAGGGGCGGGGCTTATTTGCCTTATATGTATATAGAGAAACCTTTAAACAACATCTCCTCTGAAACCACTGGACAGAATTTGATTAAACTTGGCAGGGATGATCCTTGGGTCAACCTTCACAAAAGTTGCTAAAATAAACTTAATCCATATAGAACTCTGGTTGCCATGGCAACAAAAAGAAAAAAAATATGAAAACTTTAAAAATCATCTTCTTCAAAACTACTGGCCAGATTTTAAAATAAATTGGTACAGATGTTCCTTGGGTCAACCTATTTATCTCAGGTGAGCGATTTAGGGCCATCATGGGCCTCTTGTTTACATGTGGGGTCAAAATGAAGATCACGAGGTCAAATCTTAGAAAAACCTTGTTAACACCCTAGAGGCCATATTTTTGGCTCAATCTTCATAAAATTTGGTCAGAATGTTTGTTTCCATAAAATCTTGGACAAGTTTGAATTTGGGATATGTGGGGTCGAAAAGGTCACGAGGTCAAATCTTTTAAAAAAAAAACTTGTTTACACACAAGAGGCCACATTTTTGGCCCAATTTTCATGAAACTTGGTCAAAATGTTTGTTTCAATAAAATCTTGGACAAGTTTGATTTTGGGTCATGTTGGGTCAAAAAGTAGGTCACAAGGTCAAATCTTAGTAAAACCATGTTAACACTTAAGAGGTCACAATTTTGGCCCAATCTTCATGAAACTTGGTCAGAATGTTTTTCTCCATAAAATCTTGGACAAGTTCAACTTTGGGTCATGTGGGGTCAAAACTGAAGTAGGTCATGAGGTCAAATCTTAGGAAAACTTTGTTAACACTCTAGAGGCCACATTTTTGGCTATATCTTCAAGAAACTTAGTCAAAATGTCTGTTTCCATATTATCTTGGACAAGTTCGAAGTTGGGTCATGTGGGGTCAAAAAGTAGGTCCATATGAAAAATCCAACATATTCTTTTTGGTTCCAAAGGGTTCATGTATAGTAAAAATCAAATTCAAATCACTAGATAGATAGAATTGCATATTATATTATGATATTCTACTGTGTATGTGTATGCAGAAAGATAAATGGAAAGACAGATAGATGTGTGTGTTAAATGTACAGTGGAGATAGATAAATCAATATGTGTGTGTGTGTGTGTGTGTGTGTACAGGGTTAGAAAGAGATATAGTCTCTCTCTCTTAGGATTTCAGTAAAAGCAAAACTATTTTTTTTTAAAAAACATTTTATTTACATTTAATATACATATTCCTTCCTTCATAAGAAAACATATTTACATTTTATCTACCATCAAAACATATTTACATTTTATTTACATTTATCACTATTAAATCAAGTATATGTAAAAATAATTAACATAAAGGAAAGGAACCGGGTGTATAAAATAAGTTTTTGGCAGAAATATAAACACCGAAATCTATAAGCATGTTAATCCTTTCCCTCATAGAGAAAACCATGAAAAGACCTATGCGAACAGCTTTTATGCTGTTCGCTGCTCCTCAGTGGTCTGGAAATGAGGATTTTGTAATTAAATTTGGTAAGGTTTAACTGTGTTTTTCTGCAGATCAGGCTTTATGTGGTACCTATTGAGTGCGTCAAAATGAGTCTATATGAGAGAAAGGGTTAATTAACTTATGCAATTATCTTATCTGGCACATGTGATCACACCTGCACCGCATGTGTGTGTTAATTGTCATTTTTTTGCATTGTCTGTATACCTGTCTATTTTAGGTGTTTATGTTGTAATATTTTTATCATGTTTTATATGTAATTAGAAAGAAGACAGAATAACCTTATAATTATTAACATTTTTATTATATTACTATGAAACATGTTAATATTATTTACAATAAATTATTTGTATTGTATATACATCTTAACGTAATACAGGGCCAAATGGACCCTTTTTCTAGGACGAATGGACCCACTTTGTAGGTCGAATGGACCCGGCTGAATAGACTCGGCCAAAAGTGTACTTTGGCCGAATGAACCCAATTTTATACGAATGTAAATTAATTGATCTACTCATTTACACCCTTAAACATTCATTGTCATCTTGGATTTAGCTTGAAATTAGTTACTGTGAATTGTTCAATACGACGTGTTTTGTCTTTTGATGACGTCATAGCAAAGGGTAAGAAGTCAGTCAATCTTTTCTCACCTGGGTCATTTTTCAACTTTCAGTAGCTGATTTCATACACACTACAAATAATTTAAGCATATTTTAGTACAGAAGGTCTTGCACTAATATATTCTATCAGATAACAATGAAAATGAAATTTCTGTGGTTGACCTTTAATATGTACCGAGCCTAGTTGTCTATGACGCATCATACTCAGATATGCTTTCCCCGAGTTGTGGCCCTTTCTTATTTTTCTTATAATAACTTTTTGATTAAATTCATTGAGTCAAAGCTGAATTATGGTCTTAAACTGAGCAAAAATGGGGGCATCTGTCCAGTGGGCACATTTCTAGTTTGAAGAATAACAACAACTTTATAATGATGTAGGTTTCGGAAATATGCATCCACATGCTTTAGAGATGCTGAGATAATATTTGTATGTACCGTATACACTGGTAGATTAGGCACACTTTTTTTTCTTCAGATAATTCAGGTTTATAGAGGGGGTGCGCCTTATACGATGATATACAGTTTTTCAGGTTTCTTTTTTCAATCACTGAGAAGTGAAATTTACCTGTATACGATTTCAGAAAATGGATATACTGAAAGCCAATTAATACTATAATATGCCATAAAGTCTATATGAAACCATAATAAACAATACCAGGTTTTTGCTTTTGTTCTTATTAGTTATCCTACTGGCATATTTTATGATAAAATGATTGTGAGAAACGGAAACAACTTGATGGAAGCCATTTTCAATATAAAAAAATTAGTTTTTACAGGACCTCATGATGTACAACTTGATAGGTGGCAATTGTTATGTAATGTTTGTTAGTTGGGAGAAATTTGACAGGTGACATTGGTCCCCAGTGTTATTTAGAATACAGGGACACGGTTGAGTAATGCCATGTTATGAGAATGTGTAACCTTTCTCCTACCCCTCCTTAATGTAACAGTCCAACAGTAATCTTATGCCATGTAAATAAAACATTTCACAGTATGGTTAGCCACGGTGACATAAGGATAGCTTTCAGTCTGTCAGAATGAACAACAGCATGAATTTCAAAACAATATTTCACTGTATACGATACAATTATCCTGAAAATTAAGATGCACCTTATACATTGCTGTGCCTAAACTGCCCGTGTACAAATCAAACTGACATGTTAAAGACTATTTTTGCAGTTTTTTTTTAAAACTTTTGGTTAGTGCACTTGTAGAACATAAAGATGGTGTGGATCACAAGATAATTGTCTTCAGTAGTTTTTTTTTACCTGTTCATTGTCTTATTGAAAACTTCCCTTGAATATCTGTTTTATTTTCCAGTTTTATTTAGGTTCAGACATCCAGGAAGAGACATAAGACAGCAATGTAGCTCCTTGTAAATGAAATTAGAACTTTTCTTATTTTCTTTCAAGCAGTTACAGAGATAAAAAGTGTGAAAAAAAGAATGCTTCATCCTGCTGATGATGCTATTGAAATTAGGTTTGCATTAATGGGATACTAAATAGAATAAATTAGTTTAGGATAGGAGGACAAATTTAATTTGGATTTCACAATTCAGATTGCCTTATCAGACAAATATATATAGGGATCTAATTTCAATTCACTCAACAAAAAAAAAAAAAAAAAGTAACTGAATTACAGTAGAACCTCGCCAAACCGAACATCATTAAACCAAATTCCTCGCCATTTCGAAGTTTATTTTTGGTCCCGATTTCTTCCCTTCTTATTTTTACTAAAAATAAAATGTTTAATCCAAATTTCGCTATTTCGATTTTTTAACTATTTTGAAGTAAAATCCCGGTCCTCAGGTCGCAATTTATGTATATTTTTATGCTCACCGAAGGTGACGCATATAGTCGCCGCTTCGTTTCCGTTCGTCCGTCCTGTCCGTCCGTTCGTCCGTCACACTTTCCTTGTTCGGACTATTTCTCAGGAACTAACAGCTTGAATTCAACGAAACTTTATGGGAAGCTTTATTACCAAGAGGAGATGCGCATATCGTCAGCATGACCTGATTCCTAAATTTTTCACAGAGTTATGGCCCCTTAACTTTTCGGCCTATAGTACATATTGCATGATTCTTGTCCGGGCTATTTCTCAGGAACTAATAGCTTGAATTCAACGAAACTTTATGGGAAGCTTTATTACCAAGAGGAGATACACATATCGTCAGCATGACCTGATTCCTAAATATTTCACAGAGTTAAGGCCCCTTAACTTTTTGGCCTATAGTTCGTATTGCATGATTCTTGTCCGGGCTATTTCTCAGGAATTAATGGCTTGAATTCAACGAAACTTTATGGGAAGCTTTATCACCAAGAGTAGATAGGCATATCATCGGCTTGACCTGGTTCCTCAATTTTTCACAGAGTTATGGCCCCTTGACTTTTTGGCCTATAGTACATATTGCATGATTCTTGTCCGGGCTATTTCTCAGGAACTAATGGCTTGAATTCAACGAAACTTTATGGGAAGCTTTATTACCAAGAGGAGATGCGCATATCGTCAGCATGACCCGATTCCTAAATTTTTCAAAGAGTTATGGCCCCTTGACTTTTTGGCCTATAGTACATATTGCATGATTCTTGTCCGGGCTATTTCTCAGGAACTAATGGCTTGAATTCAACAAAACTTTATGGGAAGCTTTATCACCAAGAGTAGATACACATATCATCGGCGTGACCTGGTTCCTCAATTTTTCACAGAGTTATGGCCCCTTGACTTTTTGGCCTATAGTACATATTGCATGATTCTTGTCCGGGCTATTTCTCAGGAACTAATGGCTTGAATTCAATGAAACTTTATGGGAAGCTTTACACCAAGAGGAGATCGCATATCTCGCTGACCCGATTCCTAAATTTTTCAAAGAGTTATGGCCAATTGACTTTTTGGCCTATAGTACATATTGCATGATTCTTGTCCGGGCTATTTCTCAGGAACTAATGGCTTGAATTCAACAAAACTTTTTGGGAAGCTTTATCACCAAGAGTAGATACGCATATCGTCGGCGTGACCTGGTTCCTCAATTTTTCAAGAGTTATGGCCCCTTGACTTTTTGGCCTATAGTTCATGTTGATGTTTTGGGGGAATGGAAGCTTTATTACCAAGAGTAGATACGCATATCGTCGACGTGACCTGGTTCCTCAATTTTTAAGAGAGTTATGGCCCCTACTACCATGTTGTTGACTAATATTCATGTCATTTGCCTAATTTAACAGGAGATATCATTTAAACAAAACCCCACAAAATTATCTTATATCATATGTACATTATACACTATTTCAAATATCCAGTCATATGTCAAGAGTGTTGGTTAACCTCTTTGATATGAGCACACATTGAAATGTATGACTTAATTTTTAGTAGTATAAAAACTTTAAAAAATCAATGAAAGATCTGATGAGTAACACGTATTATCATATTAAATAGTAAACTGTTACTAAGTCTCCAAATTAGAGTTGGTAAAACATCTCATCTGATGAGGAGAATAGATATGATTTAGGAATGGGGATTTCAACATATCCTCCCACCCATTGACCAAGGCCTTATTTGTAACAATGACATTCTTCGGGGAGCATCTGTCAGTTCTACTGACTTTCTTGTTTAATTTTTATTTTGAAGTCAATTTTCATAAATTTTCGTGAACCAATTATTGTCCTTCTCATCATTCGTATCCGGTCAGTAATCTAGTTTATTTTGCGGCTGCACCTGGAGTGATGGCTCAGACAAGTTTTTCACACCTCTTTTTGAGATTGGATTGGACAATGTGTGTCCAACCGGAAATGTTGATTATTGCTAATCAATGTCTGATAGGTTACATAATATGCACCCTAAACCCAGATGTCAGATCATGAATACATTCCATATCATCACGTTCGTCACCAGCATGCTACGCTACATGAAGCAGCAGATCGACAGTAAAAATATGTATCACTATGTTGACATGTTTGAACGATTATGTTAATCAGTAACACCGCAGCAGATTATGAAATATTTTTATTACCGTACTTTTCATAACATGCAAATAGTATTTAGATCTATATACATAACGATCTGCACCGGTAATGAAAATGCAGGCATGCACGCACAGAAACTATAATTTCCATTGGATTTTTAATCCAAATAATCGTTATTTCCAAGTTTTCAGCTTGGTCCCAAGGACTTTGGTTTAACGAGGTTCTACTGTATATTCAAAACAATTTTGAGTGTTCTTGAGCTGATAATAAATGAGGTCTATCATACAGAGGACCCCAGAGGCTGGGAGAGTAACACACTGAGTATGACCCTTATTGTTCCAGGATTATAAAGATGCCTATGACAACATGGCACAACAGCTGCAGCTGCTGCACCAGAATGTCATGGCTCCCCTGAAGGAATCTCTGGTAAGCTGTGAAGTATTGCCAGTTTGAGGTTACCGTTAAAAAAGATCCTTAAGCATCTTATGGGGCTTTCTTTTTATAATTGCTATTGAATATGGCATGAGAATATTATATTGAGACTATGTAAAACAAGAAATATCTTTTAAAAAAAGATATTCGGCGTAAAATGGAAAACAAACTGAACTCCTACAATCTAATAATAGACTGTATTTCCGGGAACCCAGATGTATTCTCAAAATAGTGATCATGCAGTCTATTTATATACATTCTGTACACACTGACATGGTTAAGTTTACTTATTACAAAAAGGGGTCAAAGGTATGTTATTGTATATGTAAGATTCATAATGTTTGTTGGTTAGATCCGTATTGATAAAGTAAGACCCCCTAATTGATAGGAAAGTATGTGTTAATTATAATATATAGGTTAACTTCCACCTCCTCCGCATACTACATGATCAGCAGGTTAAAGTGGGCGAGTCCACTTCTGCAGATTTGCAGGGGGGATTTTGGTCTAAAAATAAACATCGAAATCGATTTTATACAGCTACGCCGAAAAAAACTTTTTAGTCCTCTACTGGTTGATTTTTTGATGTCATTAGAGACATAGAGAATTGGCACTTAGGGTTCCAGAGATTTTTTGTATTGTCAGTGTTAAAATGGAGAAATGGCTGTTTATTGTAGTAATTTCCTGAATGAGGGAGCTACAAGGAAATAAAATTTCTTTTTAAAGGGAAGGCTTGCCCAGTTTATTTCAAGCCAGTCTAAACAAAGCACCCATTGCTTAACAAAAAACTGATTTTGTTCAAGTCATCCCAAAGTGCCTTTGAATAGACTAAAAGTTTTAATTTAATAGCTTTCACCAATTATTGGCACATGCTTGCAGGTGTTGTTTAAAATTGTATGTTGTATATGAACCAATTGCTTCAAAAGTTTTATACAGATTTCACACACAATAGGTCATGTTAATTATAGGAAATCCACATAATTATGATGTGTACAAACAGAAAATGTTGGCTATCTGCCAAATGCAACATGTCCGTAATTGTTATGAGAAAGACAAATCAAAGTGAATATATGGCTTGCTGGAATGGCCTTGAAAGGTTGTCCATAAAGATGGGACCATAAAGACAGGACTTTCTGTGAGGCGTGGCTATAGTGAGGAGGAAGTCTGATCAGTACCTTTATCTTCAGGGCTTTTTAGCTTGACTATTCAAACAATGATGAGAGCTATTCTACTCAACATGGCATCGACTTTGGTTTTTAACTGGCCTGGATGAATTCCTCAGAGAGCTATTATATTTGGGTATGTAGTTTGGTGGCCGGCGATCAGATTCAAAGTTTCCACATGATAACTCTCGAAGGGGTTGACAGATTTGTAGTACACAATGATGTTGATCCCAAGAAAATGAAGGTCAAGTTTGATTTTAGGCAAAATCTGTAAATTTTCGACACAGTTATGGCCAACTTGGAATTTTCAGAAAACACCTTGTCTGTGCAATATTTCTCAAACAGGATTTTAGATTTAAATAATTTTTGGTACATATGTTTATATGTTTATAAAAGAAAATTAAGGTCAAGTTTGTTATTGGGCAAAACCCAAAGTTATTGACAAATTTATGGCCCCTTTTTGCCTTAGAATTTGAAAAAAAAAACCAACAAAAAAAACAACAAAAAACACACACACATTGGCCACATGATGACTCCCGAACAGGTTGATATATTTGAAAAGTGTTTGGTATACAGGTTTATTCCAAGATTATGAAGGTCAAATTTGATTTTGGTCAAAATCTATAAATTTTTGATACAGTTTGGCCCCATTTTGACTAAGAATTTAAAAAAAAAAACCTTTCCCAAATTTAAAAGACATTTGGTAATTTTTTTTAAAAAAAAAGGTTTTTTGTT
Organism: Solen grandis; assembly: GCA_021229015.1. Taxonomy (NCBI): domain Eukaryota; kingdom Metazoa; phylum Mollusca; class Bivalvia; order Adapedonta; family Solenidae; genus Solen; species Solen grandis. The sequence continues at coordinate 47,659,940 of CM037792.1, read as the reverse complement.
TTTAATTTTTGACAAAGTTATGGTCCCTTTTCCATTAAGAATTTGCAAAAAAAAGCTTTGTATTAATGAAGGTCACATTCAGTTTTAGCAAAATCCATAAATTTTTGACACAGTAATGGCCCATTTTCAACTCGGAATATGCAAAAAAAAAAACTTGTTTGTGCTAGTTTGTGGAAATGATATTTTCCAAATTCCAAATTTTTTACCTTGTGACTTTGATCGTTGTGAATGTGAAAATACAATAATATAAGATTAAACATATATGGTTTGGGCAGTTTCTTCATTTCTATAATATGTGCATATGTATACATGCATATGCACACACACAAGCTGTCCAACATTCAGAATAATTTTGCAGTTGAGAGGAAATAGTTCAGTTGGAAAATCAACTTTTAAACTCTAGGAATAGGAGTATCTGAAAGGGGTATAGCTGTTTTTATTACAGCGACTGTTTAGCTTGCCTGGAAAGTGGTCTACTCAGCAAGCTTTGTTGTCCTCTGACAACTTAATGTAAAAGTTTTGCCTGCAAGTACTACATGGGCTATATCTCAATAGAGATCAGAATTAAGTCCCATTGCATCGATGCATTTAGATATGCCTTGTCCTCAATTATGTATCAGAAAGAAATTTCAAATGGCAATACATTGTGATGCAGTACAGATTTTACCTTAATATGTTGCATCAATATGGCTAACAAGTACAGCAGTATGCAAACAATTTCCTATCCATGTGATATTTGTTATGTGTTTATACATATAATGCTATTGTAATTTTAGTTTCAAAATGATAATTTATTTGATACTAAGCAGTATTTTTTTTTTTTTTGCTCACCTGAGCACTTGTGCTCAGGGTGAGCTTTTGTGACCGCTTTTTGTCCGTTGTGCGTCATTCGTCGTCCCATGTCAATAATTGCTTGTGAACACTCTAGGATCACAGTTTTGGCCCAAACTTCATGAAACTTGGTCAGGATGTTTGTCTACATGATATCGTGGATGAGTTGAAATGGGTCATGTGGGGTCAAAAACTAGGTCACCAGGTCAAATCTTAGAAAATCCTTGTGAACACTCTAGAGGCCACAGTTTTAGCCCAATCTTCATTAGATTTGGTCAGAATGTTTGTCTTTATGATATCTTGAATGAGTTGGAAAATGGGTCATGTGGGGTCAAAAACTAGGTCACCAGGTCAAATCTTAGAAAAACCTTGTGAACACTCTAGAGGCCACAGTTTTAGCCCAAACTTCATTAGATTTGGTCAGGATGTTTGTCTACATTATATCTTGGATGAGTTTGAAAATGGGTCATGTGGGGTTTAAAACTAGGTCACCAGATCATATCTTAGAAAAACCAAGTGAACACTCTAGAGGCCACAGTTTTGGCCCAATCTTCATGTAACTTGGTCAGAATGTTTGTCTATATATCTTAGATGAGTTTGAAATCTGGTCACATGGGGTCAAAAAGTAGGTCACCAGGGTAAATTTTAGAAAAATCTTGTGAACACTAGGGGCCTATATTTTTGTACCAGTCTTCATTACACTTGATAAGAATGATGACGCATGAATTTCCAGTTGAGTGCAAAGTCAGGTAGGATCAAAATCTAGGTTATTTATTCAAATGTTAGGTAAACAATTTAGATGCCACATTTTTTTCATCATGCCTAACACAGCAATCTTACTCAGGTGAACGACACAGGGTCATCTTGGCCCTCTTGTTTCTTGTTAGTGTTGATAACCTGTGTTTTGGAGTAAATGCCGTGAACAGTGAAAGAAGTTTAAATATAAAGTATGAAAGTAAGTATCATGATAAGTATTTCATCACCACTTAAATATCCAAATTCATTTGCTTCTGCAATACATAAGTGGATTGCATTGCTTGAAAAAATAATTATTGTGATACGTATGTGACAGGAAAAAAGCCAATTCAGAGTCCTACTATTTCTCTGATACCTTTGCTTGGATTTTGACTGATTCACAGCATTAATGAGAACCAAGCCTGGTTGTACATATCATTGGTACATCTTGATCAGCTTGATTTTGCATGAGTTAAGGCCTTCATTATATAAATTGAATATATCTTGTCCACACTATTTCTCAGCTACCATTGGTCTGATTTTGATTTAACTTCACAAAATTAATAAATGCCAAGTCTCGCTGTGCATATTGTAAGCATATCATGACTGGCTTGATTTTATATCAGTTAAAGCCCTGTTATATTTATTGAAGATTTTTTATCCACACTATTTCTACCATTGGTAAGATTTTCATTTTACTTTACAGCAATTATAAATACCAAAACTATTTGTTCATTTTCTGGGCATGTCATGCTTGCTTCATTTTTAGCCTGACCATTCATTGAACAGTCTGAGCTATTGGTGTCACCCACTCGTCAGCATCGGCAACTGTGTCTGGCTTATTAATTTCTTGTACAGGCTGAACATTCTTTCCACATGTGATATGTATTTGAAACTTTGTATATGGATAGAGGTCTGTAAGAGAAAGTGCAGTGACCAAAAACCATAACTCTACCTGGTCCATTTTTAGCTCACCTGAGTACGTCAGAACATCCGTCTGCCTTTCTTTCAACATTTTTATCCCCCTCCAACTGTGGTGCAGGGCATATAGATTTTTGGTCTATGCATCTCTTCATACGTCCATCTGTCACACATCAGGTTTATCTTTGTGTTTAAGCTTTTTTTCCCAAGAAGATGACTTCACATGACTGAGATTGTGGGGAAATTCTTGACCAGTCAGTTTTTTCCCCCCTGTCGTGTTGATTGTGTGTGATTGTGGCCAGAATTTCCCCACCATCACGCACAATATATTGGATAGGGGGGGAAAAACTGACTGGTCAAGAATTTCCCCACAATCACATGCAATATATAAGACGGGGGAGAAAAAACTGACTAGTCCAGAATTTCCCCACCTCTAAAACCTTAAAATTAGAGGGGGGGAAAAAAACTGGCTGGGTGGGGAAAAACCTGACTAGTCAGTTTCTTCCCCGGGGAAAAACTTGACTTGTTTTTCAGAGATACCTCAATATTTTATCTATCAACCTTGAGCTTTGACCTTATTTTACTTTGGACAAGTTTTATAATAGATATTTCTTTGTCATTTTTCAATATTTATTTTTAAAAAAAAGCTTTTTATACTGGTTTGTCATCATATGAACCTGTGCAGGTGTGATTTTGTCTGACTTTAGGCAGATAAAAAAGAAATTTTTTTTTTAAATGTCTCAAATTTTACAGTTTGTGTTGATTATCAAAAACTCAGCGATAGCAATTGTGATTTTTTGTTTACATATTTCACATCTTTGTGTTGTATACATTATATTCCATGCATAGGTCAAGGTCATCCTTCAAGGTCAAAGTTAAAGGGTATGGTACTTCAACTTTGCATTTAAAGGCTTACAGTTTTAGTTGGATTTTCAAGTCAACTTTTTTAAGTGGTTTAACAA
>CM037792.1:47631564-47656391 GCA_021229015.1 Solen grandis | reverse complement strand
CCGCAAGCCAGCTGGAAGGCTTCCTCACACAAAAAGCAAAGGTAAATTTCACTAAAAGTCAGGAAAATGAGTTTGTGTAATTGATTTAAATCTTTAATAAAATTAAAAAAAAATAATAATTACGTTGCTTGCACACGTTTTAAACTTTGTACAAATATCTTCTTCAGCAAAAGTTTTTGTTTTTTTCTGTCTATGTACATGTACATAACTTGTATGTACTGTAAATCAAACTTCAAATCTTAACTGACCCTCCAAACAAAGGTCGTCTGTGAACAACGGCCACTTTTCCATTTTCCCCTGCCCGACCGTTGTTAATAGGTTTGACTGTATATTAATACTTGTAAAATGTTTGTGTGCATATTTTAAGAGTTCCTGAGACAATAAACATCTTAAAAAATATACTAATTAATATCATACAAAATCTCACTCAATCAAAACAAGAGGGCCATTGAGGCCCTAAATCGTTCATCTGAGTGTAGGGTTACCCAAGGAACATCTGTACTAAAACATTGTCTGGCCAGTAGTTTTGAAGATGATTTTTAGAATTCATTTCTTTCTATTGCCAATGCAACCAGAGTTCTACATGAATCAGGTTTACAGAGGAACAGATAAGCTGCGTATCTGCATATTTTACACAAATAAAATGGACTAATATGCTAAACATTTCAATTCTGTGCATACCATTTACGCATGAAAAAATGGCTTCACTCAATTCTTTTTAACTCCTTGTGTATCGAATTCTATTGCTGCTGATGTTTTAACAAACAGCTGATTGTCCCTTCCTGCTTTTAAGTGTATTGCCTTCAAGAACCATTGATCATTTGATGTTTGTACATTCAAAATTTCAAGAGCATCTGGCACACCTTGATGACTTAACTAGGTTGTTGATAGTACCCCAGCCCATCAATAGTGGGCTGGGCTAAAATGTACAATATCATCTTTGTTGGGTTATCTTTTTTTAACGTTAAGACGTTTATGCAACTTAGAAATTAATTATATGCCACACAAAGAATAAAATAATTATAACATGCTTTATTTTCAATTATGCCACATTTGTTCTCGTGAATTAGACCTTGTTATCTTTACCATCTTGTGAGAAAAACAAAATGTCACTTCGACGTAGAAAATCAAGTTCTAGGAAACCATCCCTTACAAGTAACCAAAATATCATTCTCCGGTATTGTAGATAAAGCCACCTTTTTAAGATAAGAAAATGTTTCACTCAAAAAGTTATAATATTTACAGTAAAAAGTACTCATAAGAAATGGGTTTCACTCAAATAGTACAAAAACAGGGAGTGATCACTCAACTGAAACCATTTCTTATCTGTTCCTCTGGGTTTATTTAAGCAACTTTTGTGAAGGTTCACCCAAGGATCATCCCTGCCAAGTTTAATCAAATACTGTCAAGCAGTTTCAGAGATGTCGTTTAAAGTTTTCACTATATACATATATGGCAAATTAGCCCTGCCCTTGGCTGCCATGTTTTTTTACGGATCGGAATAATTTGAGCAATCTTGGTAGATGGTTACCCAAGGAACATCTGTACCAAGGCATTTTGAAATCTGGCCAGTAGTTTTGAAAAAGATGATTTTTAAAGTTTTCATATTTTTTTCTTTTCATTGCCATGGCAACCAGAGTTCCATATGGATCAAGTATATTTTAGCAACTTTTGTGAAGGTTCACCAAGGATCATCCCTGCCAAGTTTATTCAAATACTGTCCAGCATATTTAGAGATGTCGTTTTAAGGTTTCACTTTATACATATAAAGTAAATTAGCCCTGCCCCTGGCGGCCATGTTTTTTTATTAATAGGAATAATTTAAGCAATCTTGGTAGATGGTTACCTAAGGAACATCTGTACCAAAACATTATGAAGTCTGGCCAGTTCTTTTGAATAAGATGATTTTTAAAGTTATCATAATTATTTTCTTTCTGTTGCCATGGCAACCAGAGTTCTACATGGATCAAGTTTATTTTAGCAATTTTTGTGAAGGTTCATCCAAAGATCATCCCTGCCAAGTTTAATCAAATTCTGCCCAGCGGTTTCAAAGAAAATGTCTTTTAAACGTTTCACTATATACATAAAAGGCAAATTAGCCCTGCCCCTGGCGGCCAAGTTTGTGCTCAGGTGAGCTTAAAACAATAAAAACTATCAATGAAGATGATAAATAAACAGACACTGCTTTGTCACAGTTAATGTAATCATTTCAAGGACAGTCTTGACATAGTTGAAGGATGAAGATAAAAAACACAAACAAGAGGGCCATGATGGCCCTGGATCGCTCACCTGGTATCATTAGGCTATGTAAAATCAAGTGACCCCTGGGGCAGAGTTGGTAAGAATCGACTAGACAATGCTACACACTACCACACTCTACTTGGTAGAGCCACGACCCTGGCGGCCATGTTTTTTTTCGGATCCAAATAATTTTAACAATCTTGGAAGACATTTAATAAAGGAACATCTGTGCCAAAACAATTTGAAATAACGCCAGTGGTTTTGGAGAAGAAGTTTTTTTTCAATTTTCACTATAGACATATAAGGAAAACTAGCCCCGCCCCTGGCGGCCATGTTTTTTTATCGGATCCAAATAATTTTAACAATCTTGATAGACATTTAATCAAGGAACATCTGTGCCAAAACAATTTGAAATCAAGCCAGTAGTTTTGGATAAGAAGATTTTTTAGTTTTCACTATAGACATATAAGGAAAACTAGCCCCGCCCCTGGCGGCCACGTTTTTTTATGGATCCAAATAATTTGAACAATCTTGGTAGACACTTACTCAAGGAGTATCTGTGCCAAAACATTTTGAAATTCAGCCAGCAGTTTTGGAGGAGAAGATTTTTTAAGATTTGAGTATAGGCATCTAAGGAAAACTAGCCACGCCCCTGGCGGCCATGTTTTTTTACGGATCCAAATAATTTGAACAATCTTGGTAGACACTTACCAAAGGAACATCTGTGCCAAAACATTTTGAAATTCAGTTGGTTGTTTTGGAGAAGAAGACATTTTAAGTTTTTTCTTTCCGTTGCCATGGCAACCAGAATTCCAAATGGAATTCAATTCTTTGAACAACTTTGAAAGGGGACCACCCAAGGAACATCCCTGTAAAGTTTTATCAAAATTGACCAAGCGGTTAAGGAGGAGATGTCGTTTGAAGCAAAATGTTGACGGACGACGGACGGACGGACGGACGACGGACGGACGGACGACGGACGAAGACCGGTCACAATAGCTCACCTTGAGCCTCTGGCTCAGGTGAGCTAAAAACAGGTAGAGCTCTGAAATATATATACATGCATTCAATAAATATAATAAAGGGTAATAACCTATCATGATGTGTCAAGGATTTGGTACTCATAAAATCAAAATCTGACCAAAGGTAGCTCAGAAATAGAGCAGATAAATGTATTCCAGAAACAAGAACGCTGGTTAACACAAAATACGCTCATCCTGCAATTTTATCAATTCAAGGGTCTTAACTCAGGAGTGTTTTGATTAGTTATTCTTACTGGGCTTTTAAACATGATTGAGATACTGTGCCAGTACATATTGTGACAAAGTTTTCTAAAGATTGGTTTACGTTTGTCAGTGTTAGAGAAAGGACACTGTTAATTTAGCAATTTTTCATCAATTCAAGGGCCATATCTCCAGAGTGTCTGGGATAATCTGGCTGGTTATCAAACTTGGCCAAGATATTGTGCCCATATACATTGTGACCAAGTTTTTAAGTAACACCGTTAATTTAGCAGTTTTTCATCATTTCAAGGGCCACAACTCTAGAGTGTCTGGAACAATCTGGTTGGTTTTTAAACTTGATTGAGATACTGTACCAATACACATTGTGACAAAGTTCAGTAAAGATCAGTTCATGTTTGTCTATGTTAGAGAGAAGTCACTGTTCATTTAGCAATTTTTCATCAATTCAAGAGTCATCACTTCATGTGTCTGGGACTGTCCTTGACATGGTTACATTCCCTGATTTTCGCCAGACTAATTATGCTCAATGTTAAAATTTCTTTAAATACAAAATTCCCTCTGTTCCCGACCTTGATTTTTTTTTCAATGAATTTTCCCTGAAAGTGGAAACCCTGTTTTAGTGACAGGGTGTGAGCAATATACAAAAATTAAGTTATTTTGTATTTTTCCAAGCCAGTAGAGAAGCCATATCAGTCTGTGAGTATATTTCATACTTTAAATTGATATTTAATCTTGACTGTATAATTATACTCTTTTATTTCAGTCAAATTTTTGAGAAATAAATGCTTGAGAAACAAGTGCCGTATACACCGGCAGATTATGCACACTTTTTTCCATATAATTCAGGTTTATATAGGGGGTCCGCCTTATATGATGATATACAGCTGTTCTGGTTTCTTTTTTCAATCTCCGAAAAGTGAAATTTACCGATAATATGCCACAAAGTCTATACCAAACCATGATAAACAAAACCAGGTTATTGCTTTTGTTCTTATTAGTAATCCTACTGGTATATTTCATGATAAAATGATCGTGAGAAACTGAAACAACTTGACGGAAGCCATTTTCAATATAAACAATTAAGTTTATTTTATGGGACCTCATGATGAAAAGGAGAAACTTGACAGGTGGCAATTGTTACGTAATGTTTGTTAGTTGGGAGAATTTTGACAGGTGACAATGGTCCCCAGTGTAAGAATGCGGAGACACAGTTGAGGAATGTCATGTTATGAAAATGTGTCACCTTTATCCTACCCCTCGTTAAGTAACGGTTTAATGGTAATCTTATGCCATGTGTAAATAAAACGGTTCACCATATGATTAGCCAAGTGACATACAGATAGCTTTCAGTCTTCAAAATGTATGACGACACAAATTTCAAAACAAGATTTTGCCGCATACAATACGATCAGTGATTTTTTTTTTTAAATAAGATACCCTGAATATTAGGATGCGCCTTATACGTAGCTGCGCTGTGTGTACGGTAACTGGTGTTGCAGGTAACACATGAGTCCCCTACCGGTGAGGAACATAATTTTCCCATTACCAAAGCAACCAGAATTTTTGGTCAGAAGAAAAAGGAAAAAAAAAACAAGCTAAAAATGCTGTGCATAATCTCCATACTGCCATCTATTCATATTTAAAGTTTCATAAAAATATTTTCAGTACTCTTTGAGTTATCACAATATATTGTTTTATTTGAAATATTTGAAGTCTTTTTGTTGTCATAGCAACCAGATTTTTCAACCTAGGAAGAAACAAGAGGGCCATGATGGCCCTGAATCGCTCACCTGATTATAAATGATAAATGATAAATGGATTTTTCATATGGACCTACTTTTTGACCCCACATGACCCAACTTCAATATATTATGGAAACAAACATTCCGACAAAGTTTCTTAAAGATATGGCCAAAAATGTCGCCTCTAGATTGTTAACAAGGTTTTTCTAAGATTTGACCTCATGACCTACTTTTTGACCCCACATGACCAAAAGTTGAACTTGTCCAAGATTTTATGAAGAAAAACATCTCTGACTAAGTTTCATGAAGATTGGGCCAAAAATGTGGCCTCTAGAGTGCTTACAAGGTTTTATTAAGATTTGACCTTGTGACCTGCTTTTTGACCCCACATGACCCAATTTTAAACTTGTTCAAGATTTTATAGAGACAAACATTATGACTAAGTTTCATGAAGATTGGCCTTAAAATATGGCCTCTAGAGTGTTAACAAGCCAAATTGTTTACGACTCACGATGGACGAAGGGCGATCACAAAAGCTCACCTTGAGCATGTTGTGCTCAGGTGAGCTAAAAAAAAAAAAAAAGACGTGCATAATCTCCATACAGCAATCTATCCATATTTTAAGTTTCATAAAAAAATAGTTTCAGTACTTTTTGAGTTATCACAAACAATATATTGCTTTATTTGTCATATTTTAAGTCTATTTATTGTCATTGCAACCAGATTTTTCAACCTAGGAAGAATAAAAAAAAGACGTGCAAAATCTCCATACATTCATCTATCCATATTTTAAGTTTCATAAAAATATCTTCTGTACTTTTTGAGTTATCACAATATATTGCTTTATTTGTCATATTTTAAGTCTATTTGTTGTCATAGCAACCAGTTTTTTCAACCTAGGAAGAATTTAAAAAAAGCGTGCAAAATCTCCATACATTCATCTATCCATACCGGGTATTTTAAGTTTCATAAAAATATCTTCTGTACTTTTTGAGTTATCACAATATATTGCTTTATTTGCCATATTTTAAGTCTATTTGTTGTCAAAGCAACCATCTATCCATATTTCAAGTTTCATAGAAATATCTTCAGTACTTTTTGAGTAATTATTTGATCCAGTTTTTGCGGATGGACGGATGGACTGACTGATGGACAAACGAAGGGAAAACCTATTGTCCCCTCTGGTTACACCGGTAGGGGACTTATTACTGTAATGTTCTTGTATTCATATTTGTTGTTTAATTCAACCTGTCATAAGTTAAGTTCTGTACTTAATATACTGATAAATTGATAGCATACAAGCAAATGCAGTATTTGCATTGTCCAACCATAAATATAAAATCAGTTTATTGTTCTCAATATATTCAAACAATATTCTGACTAGTTAAGTTTCATTTCAGGCAGAACTGTTTGATTAATGATAAATGTGTGCTTCAAAATTAATACCTTTTGGAAAGAGACTTGCAACAAATAAACTATGAGATGTGGGCATTTTAAGACTAAGCTATAATAAGTATCAAAGTAACCATGCAAATGCATGTTGATTCTAAAGGTGTGAAAAATAATCACTGCATTACATCGTACGTGCAGAAGCAGTAAAACATTTGTCACCTGTAGTGCATCTATTATCCACAAAATACCCACAGCAAAACAAAATGGTGGCCTCCTTCAAATACAAAATGATATATGCATTATAGAAGAGAACATTTTTTGTCAATATTTTTAACTTCAAACTTGCGGTTCACACGATATACATGGAGGTGCACTAAGCATATGGCACTTTATAGTGTTTCAATGTTAAGCAATGCTTAATGTCTAATGCAAAGCACAACATTTTTTTGTAGGAGCAAAACTTTATGCATGTAAACTGGGTTATTGTTCTGTTTCATAAATTGCACAGAATTTGTGTTCTATTCTAAAATGGATGTATCCAGCAAACAAGAGGGCCATGATGGCCCTGGATCGCTCACCTGAGTATACGGTTACCCAAGGAACATCAGTCTGTATAAAAACATTTTGAAATCTGGCCAGTAGTTTTAAAGGAGATGATCCCTGTAAAGTTTTCCCTATATACATAAAAGGCAAATAAGCCCCGCCCCTGGCGGCCATGTTTTTTTATGGATCGGAATAATTTTAGCAACTTTGGTAGAGGTTGACCCAAGGAACATCTGTACCAATTTATTTTAAAATCTGGCCAGTAGTTTTGAAGAAGATGATTTTTAAAGTTTTCAAATTATTTTTCTTTTTGTAGCCATGGCAACCAGAGTTCTTCATGGATCAACTTTATTTTAGCAATTTTTGTAGAGACTCACCCAAGGAACATTCCTGCCAAGTTTCATTAAATTCTGTCCAGCAGTTTCAGAGGAGATATCGTTTAAAGGTTTCTCTATATACATATAAGGCAAATAAGCCCCACCCCCGGCGGCCATGTTTTTTTACGGATCGGAATAATTTTAGCAACTTTGGTAGAGGTTGACCCAAGGAACATTTGTACCAAATTATTTTGAAATCTGACCAGTAGTTTTGAAGGTGATGATTTTTTAAGTTTTCAAATTATTTATCTTTTTGTAGCCATGGCAACCAGAGTTCTTCATGGATCAACTTTATTTTAGCAACTTTTGTAGATCCTCACCAAAGGAACATTCCTGCCAAGTTTCATTAAATTCTGTCCAGTGGTTTCAGAGGAGATGTCGTTTAAAGGTTTCTCTATATACATATAAGGCAAATAAGCCCCGCCCCTGGCGGCCATGTTTTTTTATGGATCGGAATAATTTTAGCAACTTTGGTAGAGGTTGACCCAAGGAACATTTGTACCAAATTATTTTGAAATCTGGCCAGCAGTTTTGAAGGAGATGATTTTTAAAGTTTTCAAATTATTTTTCTTTTTGTAGCCATGGCAACCAGAGTTCTTCATGGATCAACTTTATTTTAGCAACTTTTGTGAAGGTTAACCTAAGGATCATCCCTCCAAAGTTTATTCAAATTCTGTCCAGTTGTTTCAGAGGAGATGTTGTTTAAAGGTTTCTCTATATACATATAAGGCAAATAAGCCCCGCCCCTGGCGGCCATGTTTTTTTACGGATCGGAATAATTTTAGCAACTTTGGTAGAGGTTGACCCAAGGAACATCTGTACCAAATTATTTTGAAATCTGGCCAGTAGTTTTGAAGGAGATGATTTTTAAAGTTTACAAATTATTTTTCTTTTTGTAGCCATGGCAACCAGAGTTCTTCATGGATCAACTTTATTTTAGCAACTTTTGTAGAGCCTCACCCAAGGATCATTCCTGCCAAGTTTCGTTAAATTCTGTCCAGTTGTTTCAGAGGAGATGTTGTTTAAAGGTTTCTCTATATACATATAAGGCAAATAAGCCCCGCCCCTGGCGGCCATGTTTTTTTACGGATCGGAATAATATTAGCAAATTTGGTAGAGGTTGACCCAAGGAACATCTGTACCAAATTATTTTGAAATCTGATCAGTAGTTTTGAAGGAGATGATTTTTAAAGTTTTCAAATTATTTTTCTTTTTGTTGCCATGGCAACCAGAGTTCTTCATGGATCTACTTTATTTTAGCAACTTTTGTAGAGCCTCACCCAAGGAACATTCCTGCCAAGTTTCATTAAATTCTGTCCAGCGGTTTCAGAGAAGATGTCGTTTAAAGAAAATTGTTGACGACGCAAGACGACGCGTGATCACAATAGCTCACCTTGAGCACTTCGTGCTCAGGTGAGCTTAAAAATAACCATTGAAGAAATAAATGTGAAACATTGTAACACATGAAAAGTGTCAATGGTTACAATTAAAACACACAGAATGGGCATTGCTTGGGTTCCTTACAAAGAGCCGAACAATACAATTAAATCTATTTTGACAATGTGGCTTACATGGAGTCTCAATACTGAACAAGAACACTATATTTGCAACCATTGCTGTCTAAAAGCTGAGGAGAAAATGAGACAAGGCTTAAGATAAAAGAACGTAGCATTGATTTTATGTTTTTGCACACGCCATGCTTAGTAATCTGGAAAAAATAAACAATTTAAGGACTTTACTTGGTTTGATTTACATGCTGAAACTCAAAATACAGCCATTAGGTACACAAGGGATTTGAGTATGGTATCTGGGTTTAAGCCTGGGATTGTGCTAAACTATTTTCAAGTACTGACCTGGTCAGAGACAGTGTCTACCACAAGCATCAAGTCAGCTGCCATCAGGTTCAGGTCAACACTGGCCAGTTCCTGCAGTATCTGGAATATAGACAATAGTGTAGTGACCAAAATGTGATAGTGACCTGTCTAACTAAACATCATCATCATCATCCATGACTTCCTGATTATCCCTTTTACCTCATTTTGGCTTGATAATACTTAATTGAACTATAATTGGTATATGAAACATTAGGGTTTTTTTTGCCATGCAGCCTGTGTAGAATCTGAGCTACAACATTGTGTGAGCAAACAGAGGAGACCCTGACCCCTATGCCAAGGTGACAAAACATATCTATATAAGGTAAAGGGGTAAAATATGAGAAGATAAGTGGGCCTATTGAGTATGAGCCTTTACTTTCAACACTGATCAGTATCCTTTACTTTCAATACTGATCAGTATCCTTTACTTTCAATACTGATCAGTATCCTTTACTTTCAACACTGATCAGTATCCTTTACTTTCAATACTGATCAGTATCCTTTACTTTCAAAACTGATCAGTATCCTTTACTTTCAACACTGATCAGTATCCTTTACTTTCAATACTGATCAGTATCCTTTACTTTCAACACTGATCAGTATCCTTTACTTTCAACACTGATCAGTATCCTTTACTTTCAACACTGATCAGTATCCTTTACTTTCAACACTGATCAGTATCCTTTACTTTCAATACTGATCAGTATCCTTTACTTTCAACACTGACCAGTATCCTTTACTTTCAACACTGATCAGTATCCTTTACTTTCAATACTGATCAGTATCCTTTACTTTCAACACTGATCAGTATCCTTTACTTTCAACACTGATCAGTATCCTTTACTTTCAATACTGATCAGTATCCTTTACTTTCAACACTGATCAGTATCCTTTACTTTCAACACTGATCAGTATCCTTTACTTTCAACACTGATCAGTATCCTTTACTTTCAACACTGATCAGTATCCTTTACTTTCAATACTGATCAGTATCCTTTACTTTCAATACTGATCAGTATCCTTTACTTTCAATACTGATCAGTATCCTTTACTTTCAACACTGATCAGTATCCTTTACTTTCAACACTGAACAGTATCCTTTACTTTCAACACTGATCAGTATCCTTTACTTTCAATACTGATCAGTATCCTTTACTTTCAACACTGATCAGTATCCTTTACTTTCAACACTGATCAGTATCCTTTACTTTCAACACTGATCAGTATCCTTTACTTTCAATACTGATCAGTATCCTTTACTTTCAACACTGATCAGTATCCTTTACTTTCAACACTGATCAGTATCCTTTACTTTCAATACTGATCAGTATCCTTTACTTTCAACACTGATCAGTATCCTTTACTTTCAACACTGATCAGTATCCTTTACTTTCAACACTGATCAGTATCCTTTACTTTCAACACTGATCAGTATCCTTTACTTTCAACACTGATCAGTATCCTTTACTTTCAATACTGATCAGTATCCTTTACTTTCAACACTGATCAGTATCCTTTACATTCAACACTGCATGATCAGTATCCTTTACTTTCAACACTGCATGATCAGTATCCTTTACTTTCAACACTGATCAGTATCCTTTACTTTCAACACTGCATGATCAGTATCCTTTACTTTCAATACTGATCAGTATCCTTTACTTTCAATACTGATCAGTATCCTTTACTTTCAATACTGATCAGCAAGGATCCTAAAAACCGATTTTTTACCGGTTTTGACCGATTTTGATCTCAATCGACCGGTTCAGATTTCAAAAAGTACCAAAAAAATCGGTCGAAAAAAAATCCATAATCCTCGTCTAAAACTTTCAAAATCGGTCCAAACGGTTCATAATAGTCTCTCTTACACACCAATTGACCTACTTCTTGAATTTCCGGTGTGCCCTCGGGGCAGGTGTCAGTGGGGGTCAGGCAGGGACACCCGTCTAGGTCATTATTGGGCAGTTAAGATGAATGGATTGACGGTTTGTACTTAGCGGTTATTTGGACGGTGCCGTGTAATTATCTATGCCATAATAATGGACCATTGCTTGTTTGCAAACTGTAACCGGTTGTAATCACAAATAAATAAAAGTTATTGACAAAAAAAATATATAAACACAAAGGCACATAATAAACAACACCAAAACGACTGCTTCCAACAATTTATTGATTCGTTAGAGTCATATACAGACCGTCATATACATGCACTTCCGGTAAACAAACTTTCGATTTCGTAGAGGTAAATATTGCAGAAAAATACCTTATTATGCCAACAGGATGCTGAAATATAATAAAAGATCTATTTTCACACTGCAAATGATTCAGGGTATGTTGATTGAAAATATCAATGTTATTTTTTTTTATTTTTTTTTCGGTTATGTTTTTTTTGGGGGGGGGGGGGGGGGGGGGGGTACGGAACGGAATTTGTTGTAAAGGGGGGGGGGGGGGGTGATTTTGCCGTCGACCGGTTGAGATTCCAAAATTTTAGGATCCCTGCTGATCAGTAACCTTTACTTTCAATACTGATCAGTATCCTTTACTTTCAATACTGATCAGTATCCTTTACTTTCAACACTGATCAGTATCCTTTACTTTCAATACTGATCAGTATCCTTTACTTTCAACACTGATCAGTATCCTTTACTTTCAACACTGATCAATATCCTTTACTTTCAACACTGATCAGTATCCTTTACTTTCAATACTGATCAGTATCCTTTACTTTCAACACTGATCAGTATCCTTTACTTTCAATACTGATCAGTATCCTTTACTTTCAATACTGATCAGTATCCTTTACTTTCAACACTGATCAGTATCCTTTACTTTCAACACTGATCAGTATCCTTTACTTTCAACACTGATCAGTATCCTTTACTTTCAATATTGATCAGTATCCTTTACTTTCAATACTGATCAGTATCCTTTACTTTCAATACTGATCAGTATCCTTTACTTTCAATACTGATCAGTATCCTTTACTTTCAATACTGAGTATGTTTAAAACTTATTGAGTACTATAGCGAATATTATCCTATCCTTTGAAATATAATAGAGTAGCCAGCATATAATACAATGCCTTAACCCTGCACTTCATATAGACTCAAATTGACATATATAAGAATATACGTACTGTCTGATCAGGGTCTCCTGTTTGCTCATATAATATCGTATCTCAGTTTCTACACAGACTTTGTGGCAAAGAATAATTCATGATTCCATTCAGTAAATTAATATTCATCAAGTCATGAATTTGTACATGAATATTCATGTAGTAAAGGGTTAAATGCATTAATGACAAAGTGATCAGCTATTTCTACTAGTTTTCAGGAATAACAGTCATTGAATTAAAAAAGTTACATCATACATCATTAATTGCCCTCCAAATTTGACATTACTGGTGACCTTTATTGATTATTACATGGATGAATGATCAGTGTGTACGACTACTTGCAAAATTTACGCCTAATTAGTTACAGCTAATTAAGGGGTCCTCTATGGAGTATGTGATTGTTAATTACCTGTAAATTCTGGAATGACAGTTGTCATATTATCATAGTCTGAGGAATATAAGGATATTCTTATTTATAAGAATGGCTAAAATGCGACCCAAAAGTAATGCTATATGAACATATATTCATTTTCTATGAAGATAAAAATTAATTTTATATTTCAAAACATAATGATAGTTTATTTTCTGAGCAACAAATTACTTTGAACATCTACTAGCCCCCCAGTAAAAACAAGTTGCCCAATCTTGAAGTTAGTTTGTGTTTGTTAATGCTTAAAACTAAATATGTGTAATATTAAGGTGAATTTTAGTTAATATGTATCAAACACAATTTGTAAGCATTTCACCCTTGATATACTGCAGAAAATAAAACGAAAGATTTCATTTACATAAATAAACTTGCCCACCTGGCTATCTTCTTTGAAAAATCACTTGCCCGCAGTGATTTTAACCCGGGGCGGGCAAGCGGATGTCCACTTAAGAAAACCCTGCATTGATACAATCAATGAAATCATGTCTATTCCTTCAATATGATAAAATAGTAACCCAATGATACAAGTAACAGAAGCAATGAAATTCACGTTTTTTGTGGGGTTTTTTATGATATATAAAATAGAAGCAAGTAACTGGTGTTGCAGGCAACACATGAGTCCCCTGCCGGTGAGGTACATAATTTTCCCATTACCAAAGCAACCAGAATTTTGGTCAGAAGAAAAAGAAAAAAAAACAAGCTAAAAATGATGTGCATAATCTCCATACTGCCATCTATTCACATTTCAAGTTTCATAAAAATATTTTCAGTACTTTTTGGATTATCACAATATATTGTTTTATTTGCCATATTTTAAGTCTATCTGTTGTCATAGCAACCAGATTTTTCAACCTAGGAAGAAAAAAAAAAAACGTGCATAATCTCCATACAGCCATCCATCCTTATTATAAGTTTCATAAAAAAAAGTTTCAGTACCTTTTGAGTTATCACAATATATTGCTTTATTTGTCATATTTTAAGTCTATTTGTTGTCAAAGCAACCAGATTTTAAACCTAGGAAGAAATAAAAAAAAAAGAAGTGCATAATCTCCATACAGCCATCTTTCCATCTTTCAAGTTTCATAAAAATATCTTCAGTACTTCTTGAGTTATTACAATATATTGCTTTATTTGTCATATTTTAAGTCTTTTTGTTGTCATAGCAACCACATTTTTCAACCTAGGAAGAAATAAAAAAAAGACATGCATAATCTCCATACAGCCATCTATCCATATTTCAGGTTTCATAGAGATATCTTCAGTACTTTTTGAGTAATCATTGCATCCAGTTTTTGTGGACGGTCAGACGGACTGATGGACGGACGGAGGGCAAACCTATAGTCCCCTCTGGTTACACCGTTAGGGGACTAATTAAACAGAAAATAGCATGTACTGGAATAGTAGCTCACATTGATCATACATCACTTTAACAATGCCTGTAGATGAAGCCATTGAATGACTATTTTACTACTAATAATATGCTTAAAATTTATTATGTTTTAGTACAAAAGTGTTTTTATTTCATCCACTTGAAGTGCCTGAGTTTACAAATACTCATATGTTTTGTTGTAAACTTGACAAGTTTTTTCATATTGTATTTATGACAATGTTTCATTTGGTTTAAAAAAAATTATGGAGGTTAATTAAATTCTAATTATCTTTTTTTTTCTCTCTTGAAATTTTCGTTGTTGCCTCCCAAGAATGCCATAATAAACAAGCAAATGCATTTCATAATTTAATTGTCTTCAAAAAGTGTCAATTATTATAATTTCTAATAGAAATAAATTGGAAGCCTGATTTTCATAATCATCAAATAATACAAAAAGAAAAAAAACAACAAAAAAACCCCAAAAAACATGATTTTTTTCCCCCTGAAACTTCTCTCCCACATGTATTATCTCTGCAGAATTATAAATATCATTATATTCAGTCATTGTTAATAAACTGAAAACAGACTGTCATTGCCATTGTATTTTGTTAATATTCTATTTGTCCAGTGTTACATTTTCATCTTTGGCTGTGGGAGATGGACGGTTCTGCAATTTGTATGTAACTCCTCCTACCCATTGATAATTTGACTGTTTCTATTCATTGATTGACATCTTAGGAACCATCCATTGATAAGGTTAACAAACAAGAGTGTTCTTTGGAACATGTGACTCACCTGCTGAAGCGTGATGGAAAAACTGAACAGACAGACAGACAGATGGACGGACGGACAGACAGACGACAGAAGTAGTTTGCCAACTTAATATTGTTGTTGAACAGTCACATTAATTCAATAGGGAATAAAGATCAAGTTAAATGTCAAATTTGACAAGAAATAACAGTATTAACACTATGCTGGTTTGTAAAACCATCCACCAACTTCCATGCTTCAAGTACGCCTCAGTAGCGGGAAGTCATGGGTTCAATCCCCGGCTGCGACATACAAAGTTGTAAAAAATGGTTCTGTTATAGCTCTCTTGCTTGGCGCTCAGAATATAAGGGTAGTTGCAGGACTGGTTGGCCCAGTATCATGATAATAAGACTGGGTGTGGTATCATGCCACATGTCTATGGCGTGATATTGCAGTGTGGCAGCACTATATCTGTCTCAAGTAGACATAGTCTCCAATGACTGAAATACTGTCGGTGGGACATTAAGTCCAACAAACAAACAAATCTATGCTTCAAGAGTTCTATTACAGAACTTTCAGAAAGATTCTGTAGTAGCAAATATGAGCCTTTAATGTCATGATGCTCCTTTATTTACTAAACAAGAGGGCCAAGATGGCCCTATGTGGCTCACTTGAGTAAGATTGCTGAGTTAGGCATGATTACAAAAATGTGGCATCTAAAGTGTTTTCAATGTTTTTCTAACATTTCCTACCTAAATTGCACTCATCTGGGATTTCATGCAGTCATCCTTCTAATCAAGTTTAATGAAGACTGGAACAAAAACGTGGCCTCTAGAGTGTTCACAAGGTTTTTCTAAAATTTGCCCTGGTGACATACTTTTTGACCCCATTGACCCAATTTCAAACTCATTTGACATATCATTAAGACAAACATCCTTACCAAATGTCATGAAGATTGGACCAAAAATGTGGCCTCAACTGTGTTCAAAAGGTTTTTCTAAGATTTGAGCTGATGACCTAGATTTTGACCCATGTGACCCAATTTCAACTCATCCAAGATAACATGTAGACAAATATCCTAACCAAATTATATGAAGATTGGCAAAAACTTTGGCCTCTGGAGTGATCATAAGTTTTTTTTTAAGATTTGACCTGGTGACCTAGTTTTTGAACCCATGTGACCCAATTTTGAACTCATCCAAGATATTATGTAGACAAAAACCCTGACCAATTTTCATGAAGATTGGGCTAATAATGTGGCCTCTAGAGTGTTCACAAGGATTTTCAAAGATTTGACCTGGTGACCTAGTTTTTGACCCCACATGACCCAATTTCGAACTCATCCGCGATATCATGTAGACAAACATCCTGACCAAGTTTCATGAATATTGGGCCAAAACTGTGATCCTAGGGTGTTCACAAGCAATTGTTGACGTTGGACAACGAACGACGCACAACAGACAAAAAGCGGTCACAAAAGCTTACCCTGAGCACAAGTGCTCAGGTGAGCAATAAAAATAAATACTGCTTAGTATCAAATAAATTATCATTTTGAAACTAAAAACACACACACATTAAATTATGATTTTTTTTAAAGGAAAAATGATATTAGCAATAGCATTATATGTATAACACATAAAAATATCACATGGGTAGGAAATTGTTTGCATACTGCTATATGTAGCCATATTGATGCAACATATTAAGGTAAAATCTGCACTGCATCACAATGTATTGCCATTTGAAATTTCTTTCTGATACATAATTGAGGACAAGGCATATCTAAATGCATCGATGCAATGGGACTTAATTCTGATCTCTATTGAGATATAGCCCATGTAGTACTTGCAGGCAAAACTTTTACATATAGTTGTCAGAGGACAACAAAGCTTGCTGAGTAGACCACTTTCCAGGCAAGCTAAACAGTCGCTGTAATGAAAACAGCTAATACCCCTTTCAGATACTCCTTTTCCTAGAGTTTAAAAGTTCCAACTGAACTATTTCGTCTCAACTGCATAATCATTCTGAATGTTGGACAGCTTGTGTGTGTGCATATGCATGTATACATATGCACATAGAAATGAAGAAACTGCCCAAACCATATATGTTTAATCTTATATATTGTATTTTCACATCCACAACGATCCAAGTCACAAGGTAAAAAAATATGGAATTTGGAAAATATCATTTCCACAAACTAGCACAAACAAGTTTTTTTTTTTTTGTTGCATATTCTGAGTTGAAAAGGGGCCATTACTGTGTCAAAAATTTATGGATTTTGCTAAAACTGAATTTGACCTTCATTAATACAAAGCTTTTTTTTGTGCAAATTCTTAATGGAAAAGGGGCCATAACTTTGTCAAAAATTAAAAAAAAAAAAATGTAGAACTTGACCATCATTTTTTTTTAAACATTTGCATCTTACCAAATTTTATTAAGACTGGGCTAAAACTGTTGCCTCTAGAGTGTTCACAAGGCATTTCTAAGATTTGACCTGGTAACCTAGTTTTTGACCCCACAGACCCTTTTTGGAACTCATCCAAGATATCATGTAGACATACATTCTGACCAAATAATATGAAGACTGAGCTAAAACTGTGGCCTCTAAAGTGTTCACAAGGCATTTCTAAGATTTGACCTGGTGACCTAGTTTTTGACCCCAAGTGACACAATTTCGAACTCATCCCAGATATCATGTAGACATACATCCTTACCAAATTATATGAAGATTGGGAGAAAACTGGCCTCTAGAGTGTTCACAAGGCATTTCTAAGATTTGAAGTGTAGACCTTGTTTTTGACCCCCATGACCCAATTTCAAACTCATTCAAGATTTGATGTAGACAAATATCCTGGCCAAATATTATGAAGATTGGGCTAAATCTATGGCCTCTAGAGTGTTCACAAGGATTTTAGACGGCAGCTTGCCGTTGCCGTCTATAGTAGCTAGCAACGCTTACCAGGCATCACTGACCAAGCTAATTGGCATATTTTCATGACATTTTTAACTGTACCTCTCCGCACTTAGTGCAGATCCACGCAATGCGATTCTACACTTAAGAATACAATGGAATATGTTACAAAGACCTTTTATTCATAACCGTAACCGCTATTCATGTGCTGTTGTTTGTAAACGTGTTATTTTGCTCTGTAATCATCCATTTTAAGATGAACAATATATCCGTGGCACTTATAAATCAGAACAGAAACCCATTTTACATATTTGAAGATCTATTCCTGTAAAAAGAAAAGAAAAGTAGCGCTTCAATGTATGTAATTAACCTAAAGTAGTTCACGCTTAATTTTGCATGAAAGCGAGTTAGGTTTCTCCCTGATCATTTCTTAACTTTGAAATAAAAAACAAAATTCAAGTATCTAAAACAAGTACATTGTCAAGTTCTACACTTAAGTAGAGAGTGTATATAAATCGGGACCTAGGGAATTACCTACTTCTGAAGTTCATACAGTCGGGTTCATGACCCTAATTCCAGATTGTTTTGTAACAAACAGAGTGTGTATTCGATTGTCTTACTACCAACTATAGTTGCAGGAGAGTGTGTGGAGTTTTTGCGCCATGTGGCTTTTGCCTCTATTGTACCAATAATTAAGGATCACAGCTTTTTTCCTGTTAATCCAGCTGTCGTCTCTCAGCGCATTGAGTGCTTTGATTCTATTTAATTTTCTAAGATTTGACCTAGTGACCAAGTTTTTGACCCCACATGACCCAATTTCAAAGTTATCTGAGATGTAGACAAACATTCTGAAAATTTTTCATGAAGATTGGGCCAAAACTGTGGCCTTTAGAGTGCTCACAAGCAACTGTTGACGACTGACGACTGACAAAAGGCGGTCACAAAAGCTCATCTTGAGCACAAGTGCTCAGGTAAGCTAAAAAATAAAAACACTGCATAACAACAAAAACTTTTACCGTATTTTTTTTTCATAAATTCATTTTTTCCTGTAAATTTCAAGAACTCTCTAGGAACTTGCTTAATTTTATCACTAATCAGATAACAATTTATAAAAGCATCAGTTATTTACTCCAACAGCTTAGTAATGAATAAAACTGTTCACAGATAAGTGTTTGTCTTGGAAGTTCTCATAGACTAATGGAGACTAAAAGATAAGAAAGGCATTTAAAGCAGCACCTTCAAAGAAGCTTTGTAGGAATTGAATAATAATTTTCTACCCTCTCTTGTTAGTGTTGGTGAAGTGGCAAGTGTAGGTCACATTACATGCATGTGTAAAAGTTAGAAATTTAGAAGAAAAAAAAAACAACAACTGAAAATCCTGATTTTAGCAAATTTTTCTTATAGTTTTATATAGAATAAGAAGTCATTTGGTAATCTGAAAATCCTAAAATTCAGGAAAATTCCTGAAAACTTTTACCAATGTTAACACGGGATAAAGCTATTTTCGTAAACACAACATTGGTGAAATCAGTTCCGATATAGAATACGGTATCCCTGAAGCAGGTGCTTGCGGTACCACGTGACATGTTCCGCAGCTTGGTGTCTTTGCAAGTTCAGGGTAGTTATTCCCTAAGTTCAGCCTATGAAGTTAGCGTGTGCACAAAGAGTGAATGTGATAGGGAAACCACCCATTTATTTTTACAATCAAGGATGGTTCCATTGGGTGATTATGCATCTTTATGAGAGAAAATTTTTGTATACAGTAACTCCCATACATTACCCCTATGTGTTTGTCACAAAAAAGTTAAATATGTTATCCTCATATAAAAGAGGATCCCAATCCTACCTTCCTTTAATTAGAACTCTGTGCTAGGTATAGTTGATGATTTGGGATCTGCTTGTATTTGAAGGTTACATAGTTACTAACATACCTGCTGTGTGATATTTGTGTTATTGAAGGAAGGGAGGGTCAGTTTGGATATCATGGTGTCCAGCACGTCATAATCAAAGACATTAATCTCTTCCACTGTATCATTGATATCCCTGAACAAGCTGTTACTGAGGTCTGGAACATACTGAAACAGAAAAGTAAATCAGATCTTTACTGCAAAAAAAAAATACTACTGTAAGAAACAAGACATATATCATTTAAAAGACACGCAGCATTGATAGGGATTAAAGCAATGGATAATGACATATTCTTGTGTCCTGAATACAACAATATTATAGAAGTGCATTGTACAATGTAAATATCAGCTTCCACTACATATTATTACCTGTGTTCTTACCTTAGACAATTTAAATCGACCTGACACATCCATCATGGACTGTAGATCAAACCCTGCAAACACTGTTCCTCCGTCCCGGCATGTCCTGAGAAATATGCATTGTAATTTAATTTAATCTTACTTATTTGACATTCATAAGAAACAAGTTTTTACCACTTGAGCAAAACACACTCAACATTTCCTGGGTCATACCAGTGCTTTGCACCTAGTAAGGTCCCGAAATATTCTCCCTACCAGCGGGAATTGGTCTTGCAACCTTCACATCCATGGTCATGTACGTTACCAGTCAGGAATTATAACTTCTAAATCTCAGACAATTTGAACTGGTTTCTTTTCACTCTAACAAATGATAGGGCTTTCTGCTATGCAAACCATATCAAACCTGATCAGCAGAAATTGATTTGTTTTTTAAACCATGTTACCATCTGTTTTTTTCATTGGTGTTCTACAAGCTTACTAGGCCTAGCTCCCTTTACATGCAGAAAGTGTATACATTGTCTCTTTTGTACCAAACATTTCAACAGTGTTTTTCATTTAAAAAGAAAACTGATTGCTCAATGCATGGAAAGCATGGAGCATTTAAACATATCCTAATAGAACATTTAAACTTCAATGTGACAATAAGGATGGTAAAAATGTTTGGGACCAAATGCAGAGGTTGTTTTCTTCTTAATTTCCATGAAACTTTCTTTTATCATGTCCAATTTCAAACCAGAGGACACAGATGCCCCCACCCGTCGCATTTTCCAAAACAAAGGCCAACACCCAGGTGCACAAGTCATGTCCTGAGTAATATATCCATGAAGTTTAAAGTCTGTAGCACAAATACCTTTAGAGTTACCTACAGTTTTGGGATGGAAACAGGGACAAAGGCAAATCTATATGCCTCACTTTTTTTGGTTTATGCCCAACTGTCCCACTTTTTGATATTTTGTTTCCCAACTGTCCCACTCAAGATTTTTAGCACCTTGCTGGGTGTGTTTTGATAAGGGATTATAATCTATTTCAAACTACAACACATTAAAATGAATTGAAGTTGTATTATCTGATTTTGTTTCTGATTTTTTTTTTGATTTTGTATTTTAAGAGGTAAAATTTCATGTTTTAGTTATATTGTATTATTTCTTTATAAAATGTGTTTATTAAGGTCCATTAATTAGGGTTACTAAATTAATTGTAATTTATAGTGTAAACATGCATTCCTTTGATCTCTGGCTTTAAAGCTTATGTGAATTGATAAAGATAAAAAATAATTTGAACTTTTTAAATTTTTTGCTTTCAAACTGTGATATCTCATTAATGAACTGAACTGTATCAGATACAATATATTACATTCTGATGTAAATGTCTTCATTTGATAGTAAAATTTCACTAAGTAACATCGTCTGAAATTATAAGCTAAAATGGCAAATGCACAAGTGAGTGTGCAGTTTGTCAAGAACCAACGTGGTGGTGATAGTCTGGTTTACAATGGATTCAGATACCAGGTCAAAAACCGAAAACCAACAAGGGTGTACTGGGTCTGTCATGTCCGAACCTGTTCTGCTAAAATCACAACAGCTGACAACATTCCAGTTTCTGTGACCAATACCCATAATCATGCAGCCGAACACATGGAACTGAAGCGCCATGAAATAAATCAACTCATGCGAAAGAGGGCACGCGAAGAAACCACGCCGATTCCGTCAATATATGAAGAAGTCATATCCAGTCTGAGAGACAGAGAATGGGACGAAGATGCAGAACAAGTCTGCAAAGGATTACCAACCTTCCCTCCACCAAGTCATCTCTATACAGGGAAAGAGGTGCATTGAGACCGGGGATACCAAAGTCCAGGAGTGACATAGATTTGGATGGAAAATGGACTGAAACGCACACTGGTGAGCAGTTCCTACTGGTTGATGAGGCAGAGAATGACAACAGGATGCTGATTTTTGCTACAAGAACAAATCTCCAGCATCTGGCACAGAACCCAACCATATATGGAGACGGAACATTTTATGTGTGCCCAGACATATTCAGCCAGGTCTACACACTCCATGGATATATTGATGGACACATGTATCCGTTAGTGTTTGCCCTTCTGCCTGGAAAAAGTGAAAGGATTTACTGCAGACTTTTTCAACATCTTCAACAGAAATGCAGGGAAATAGGAATGGAACTGGGACCAGACACACTCCTGATAGACTTTGAGGCAGCAACCAAGCAGATCCAGAGGTTTTCCAATGTGATATGATTATGAGGTTTTTGTTCATAACTCCATACAACCATGTGTTTGTCACAAGAAAAGTTAAAATGTTTGCTTAGAGGACATCTACTTCCTGAAATGAGGACTTGTGCTAGGAAGATGAGCTGCTGTCTTGTTTAGTTACTATACAACATACTGTTGTAGATATTTGTGTTATTGAGGGCACTGGAGGCAGTGCGAAATGTGCCAGACGTATAATCAAAGATGATCTTTCATGTTCATGATATCCTGAACAATGGGTTAGGAGACTGGAACAACTGAAACAAAGAAACAGATCTATGCAAAAAACAAAACTACTGTGAAGCTAGCACATAATCATTAAAAGAACAGTTATGATAAAGCAATCGATAATGACAATTCTTGGAACAATACAAAATATTAAGAGCTGCATTGCTACAAAATTTCCCTTCACACATGTACCTGTGTTCTACTTGAGAAAAAAATGACGGACAATCCACATGACTGTGATCAAACCTGCAAACCTGTACACAGTCGATGTCTGAGAAATTCATTGTGATAGTTGATTTAATCTCATTTGCATTCGGTTTTTGACACTTGAGCAAACTACTTACTGGGTATACCAGTGCTTTGACTAGAAGGTGAATATTCTCACAGTTGTTTGCAACTAATGCTGTTTTACTTACCACAGAAATTAAATAAATTGTAAATCTCAGAATTTGAACCTGTTCTTTACTCTAAATGATAGTTTCTGCTCATGAAACATATAAACTATCAAGAAATTGATTGAAACATGACCACTGTTTGTTTTCTTGGTGTTTCAAGACTAGAGTACAGAGAAATGACAATTCTCTTTAAAACATTTAACAGTGTTTTTTTAAAGAAACTATTCTAATAATGGAAATGAGCATTTAAACATATCTAATAAATTAAACTTAATGTGCAATAAGATTATAAAATTTGAAAATGCAAGTTGTTTTGCTCTTAATTTATAAACTTTTAGTCAATAATTGCACAGAGAACATATGCCCATCCATTTTAAAGACAATAGGCCAACACCCAGGTACAGTCATGTGTTTATCCAAATTTAAAGTCATGTAGCCAATACCTTGATGTTTTACGTTTTGGATAAAAGGGACAAAGGAAATCATAGCCTCACTTTTTTTGCGGGGGAGGGGAGGTATAAAAATGAACTTGCTAATGAAGAAGAGGGCACAGCAATAAAAACTGGCCAATTTTAAAAGCCCAGATGAACAAGTGTATGCCCTGAATAATATATCTATGAAGCTTAATGTTAGTAATATAAATACATTTGGAGTTGTATAGGCTCCATAAAATTGTAATTCCATATTTTTCCTAAACAAAGGCCCATAGTTCTGTCAATATCAAAAGTGATCCGACAAAAATACCCAGGTGCAAAAGTTCATGTCCTGAGTAATATATTTGTGAAGTTTCAAGTTTGTAGTACAAATACTTTAAAAGTTATGTGCGTCACAAACATTAAATTCCATATTTTTCAAAAACAAAGGCCCAAAACTCTGTCAATTTCAACAATGGTTTGATACCCAGGTATGCATGTTCATGTCCTGAATAATATATCCATGCAGTTTCAAGTCTGTAGTACAAAATTAAATTCATATTTTTTCAAAAACAAAGGCCCATAACTCTGTCAACTTCAATGATGGTTTGATACCCAGGTGCACATGTTCATGTCCTGAATAGTATATCCATGCAGTTTAAAGTCTGTAGTACAAATACTTTCAGAGTAACATGCGTCACAAGCATAAAATTTCATATTTTTTCAAAAACGGCGGTTTGATGAAAATACCCAGGTGCCCAAGTTCATGTCCTGAATAATATAATTATAATAGTTCAAATTATGCGTGTCACAAAGTTTCGGGACGGACATACGGACTGACGGAAATCTATATGTCCCCCTCATTTTTGGTGGGGGCATAAAAACTAGAAAGATCTTTAATTCCCATTATTTCACTTGCTTTATGTATGGACCTAATTTTTATTGGCTTTAGAGATATAGATGGATAAACATTGAGAAATTAGCAAAAATATATTCATTTACATTCCCACAATAACTTTGTATTTACTTATTTACCAGCCTTAAAAAACTGCATATCATTAAATAAGCCATTAATTAAGCTATAAATCAAGTTCATATTTTTAAATCGCAAAAATCAATGCCTTTCGAGCTATCAGCAGTTATCTGCTGTCTTTGTTGTCAAAATGGGACACTGCTGAATTTCATTTCAAAGCAGTGTGTCTGGATTCAGAGTAGATATCAATCACCCTGACAAATAGTGACACTGTTCATTGTATAAGTGAAGGAG